>CM070037.1:3801928-3817328 GCA_036250615.1 Ptychadena robeensis | reverse complement strand
TCCAATAATGTGACTGAACACTGTGAGCTGTGAAAATCTTCTGATATTTAGAGATGTTATGTGTCAATCTGTTGGTTTAGGGTGAAGATCTGAAGAACATTAAAGTTGAAGATGAAGTAGAAGAGACGTATGTAAGGAATTATCAGCAATATACGGAGGAGGCTGGGATGATGGAGACATTTAAAAAAGAGGAAACCCCTACAGAGATCAGCACGGGTGAGACATAATACATTTTACTGTATCTCTGCTCTGTTATTGCTCACTGGTTGGTCCTGAGTAGGGTGGAAGCTGAGAAATATCAGCCAATAGAATACTGGTAATGGTCATCTGCATATTATTTTGTGTTTTATTCCCAGTTACAGGAGCACAGATATGAAAACACAGATAATGCTTTTCTGAGGTTCTGAGAATCTCCATCATTCACCTACCTCCAGTGTGTGATGGGGTTATATGTATGGGACACTTTGGGAAAGGAAAATCAGATGTACATTACCTCCAGCATGCAGACCTTCCACCACTTTGTCCTAAAGAAGCTGCTCACCCCCCACTACCTCCACACATAGTAATTTGCTCTGTCCTTCCTGTCATTACAGTATATTGTCACAGATGTTTGGAGTTCCTATCTTGTATAGTGAGAGGAAGGACATGCCTTACCAAAGTATGTCCAAAAAAGGGTCTAGTTGACAATGTAAATATAATACAGTTTTAGGCACACAGATATGTAAGAAAATAATACATTTCTTAGGTTACAGCTCTACAACAAGGAGATTTTATGATAAACCATGCATCCCTTTTGGTACAGAATTCCAGACAGCATTAGAATGCTGTGACTCCTCTGGCATTCTCTGGTGTGCAGTCGTAGGATCCTGTCCTTTAGATATGAATTTAGGGGGGAGAGGGGGGAACAAACCCTCAGGGGTGGCCAGCCCCAACGGACTTTAGAGGTGAATAAATTAAAGAAAGTTCCAATCAAGGGATTGACGTATATTACACTTTATTAACACAGCTTAATACGACATATTACATAGCATTGGTGTTCCAGGATAGCGCTATCCACAATTCACGTATTGTTACCATTGAGTTACATATCCTAAAAAGACATTTTTAGTCCTCCATACCGTACAGTACATAGTTAAAATTCATTAAACATCTTGATGATTCAGGGGTCAAATTCTATAATTATGCTCCAACGCGTTTCGTCCCCTTGTTTTTGGGACTTCGCCAGGGATCCTTGGAGATCGTTTCTGAAAGCCATCAAGATAGCCATATATCAGTATCTTACAACATTCATAAAAGCATGGATTATGCCCTCGCTGGTATATTACTGCAAGGTTACAATATATCACAATCGATAGAGTGGTATGTATTTATATATTCTTTCTACTGTTTAGTTTTTTTTTTTATTTATTATAATTTTATCTGTCTATTGCGGGTAGTGTTTCATATCAGGGACCACATAGCTGTGCACTGTCATATCTCATACTGTCTTAGTAATTTTAAAATCAATGTTTTAGGCTTACCAGTATTTGTCTTTATTCCTTACCGTGGACGGATAGGTAGGCGCTGGGCCGATATCTCCCAAGCCTCCCTCCATGGTCGTAGAGGCTGCACCATTGTGTCTCCGGCATCTGGTGTATGGCTCCACCATGAGAACACTACCGTGGGGGGAAGGGCAGTCATACATATATTACAATGTCACTGTTTAGATTATGCCGTCACCATGATAGTTAGGTGTCTTACTCAGTGGTGGATTAGATTATAGGCATGTCCGCAGAGGACCTTTGCTTGAAATAAAGTGGTGTGAATATCATAAATAGTCAGTGTTTCGATAAGTCAGTATAGCCTTGGGTCACCCACCTTTTTAAATCAGACGAGGGAAATGTCTTCCTATCTTGTTGTGTCTTTGTCATTTAGGTCCAAAGGTTTGTCAGTAAATAAGGTTCCGTCGTCCTGTTGGGGGTAAAACATAAGGCCTTTTGATTGCTCATGTCCCAGTTTGGGAAAAAATTCCTCTCCAAACTTCTCACTGTCACACCTACCCGGCTCAGTCACAAGGAGTCTTAAACCAGTCCACCACTTGTCAGCTGTCCTGGGTCACGTTCACATTCTAGATGCTGTCTGTCATGCTGTCTAAGATCTGTCTTTGTAGTGCCTGCTTCCCGCCACTTGACAGTCCGGTTGGTGCCGTCCCCGGGCGCGAGATAATCCCGTCATCCCAGGGGGGCGCTTTGCCAACAGTCCATCGCCTTGCGCGGGCACAATTGAGGCGCATTTCCGACCTACCACCTACATCACTTCCTGTCGAGCTCGTTGCTCTACAGGGGTGACGTGCAGGCATCTCTCGTTGCCAAGACAACGGGAGAACGCCTACCTCTGCCCAATCCGGAGCCGGCAGCCGCTCCTCCACTGTAGCCACGCCCACCCTCGCAGCTGAGCTCCGGTCTGCATCGCTCCCCCATCCCCTCCGTCCCGCATAATATATCATGAGCAACTGTGACTAGGTGCCAGAATGTGTAGGAGTGCACGGGTACCGGCTAAGACAGTATGAGATATGCACAGCTATGTGGTCCCTGATATGAAACACTACCCGCAATAGACAGATAAAATTATAATAAATAAAAAAAAAACTAAACAGTAGAAAGAATATATAAATACATACCACTTTATCAATTGTGATATATTGTAACCTTGTAGTAATATACCAGCGAGGGCATAATCCATGCTTTTATGAATGTTGTAAGATACTGATATATGGCTATCTTGATGGCTTTCAGAAACGATATCCAAGGATCCCTGACGAAGTCCCAAAAACAAGGGGACGAAACGCGTTGGTAACGCATTGGAGCATAATTATAGAATTTGACCCCTGAATCATCAAGATGTTTAATGAATTTTAACTATGTACTGTACGGTATGGAGGACTAAAAATGTCTTTTCAGGATATGTAACTCAATGGTAACAATACGTGAATTGTGGATAGCGCTATCCTGGAACACCAATGCTATGTAATATGTCGTATTAAGCTGTGTTAATAAAGTGTAATATACGTCAATCCCTTGATTGGAACTTTCTTTAATTTATTCACCTCTAAAGTCCGTTGGGGCTGGCCACCCCTGAGGGTTTGTTCCCCCCTCTCCCCCCTAAATTCATATTGTAATATTGGATGTGGTGAATCTGGCTACCAGTGGTCCCCCCATATCACCTCTTTTCTCCTGTCCTTTAGATGTCTGTCTCCGGCCTCCATGATGTCGGTTCCTCTAAATTCTGTATTTAGTACAAAGACCAGAGTCACTTAGGCTGCAAGGGTGATGCCACACCCTGTAGAATTTTTGTAGATGGCAAGGATACTAGTAACAGTGGAAGACCTCATTAGAAGATTGCACGCCATGCAACAGTATCTAATTTGTGGATACTGAAGGACAGCGGCAGTACTGGACTGTACTCGAGCTGAAAGCCCCCGGCTTGTCTCCACTGTGTCAATCCCTGCATTTGGTGTTTGCTGAAGAGAATTTGACACACATTTGAAAGTGCACACCTTGCCTACTGCCTACTATTGAAAATAAGTGACAATAAGTAAAATACTGAAAATTAGTTTTCATGTAGTTCCTGGCCCACTACAGCCATTTGTGCATGTGATCATTGGTTATGGGTACCAAATTCAAAATCACTCCGCCTCTGTGATGCGGCTGGCAGGGTAGCTGATCTTGACAGGTTGGCAAATTGACAGAAAACTGGGACTGAGCAACCAGCAGCTTCAAATACCTGTTTGGTGCTTTGTGATGATATGTTAGCAGCTGCTCTCTTATCCAATGTATTCAGGCAGAAACCTTCCTCATTTTATATGCAGGAACCCGTGTGTGCTCTAAGTCACTACAAATATTTTAATAGAAGTCTCACACAACCCTGAAGAGAGCTGTGGTTTCCCCGTAAGCAAAAGAAAGTGTCAGTCAGCAATGAAGAGGGGAGACTCTTCTCAGGAGCTGTGGACTGTAATGTTATTACCTTCTGGTTATATAACCATATCCATCCTCAGTGCACATGCCCAGACCAGAAAGTTCCTTGTATCTTGCATTACACTGTGGGACTACAAAGGTCAGCAACTCCACGAATGAGAGACTACTACCTTTCTACATATGAAGTAGCATCATTAATGAGGTGGTTACACTAGTATGGAGGGGACATCTATATGGAAAGCTTTAAAATAAAAAATGTCTGTAAATTTAAGGGTCCTTGTTGTCCATCCCAATAGGGGGCTGACCTAAAACTCCCTTACAGTCTTTACCCTAATCTACAGCCAGTGCTGTCCAGATAATTTTCTATATCCTTCTACAGGGAAAAGCTGCAAAGATCACATGACCACATCAATGGAGATGGACAAGGACCAGAGTCACATGACTGAGAAGATGCTTAATCTCATCCTGGACATCATCTACCTGCTGACTGGAGAGGTGAGGAGAAATCCTATCTAACTGGCTTTCATACTTCTCAAGAAGAGATGGATTAGCCCCCCGGGGTTTTGATTCAGTCTGGTATTCTGCGCCAAAATGTACAAAAAATGTAACCACCGTGGTCCACTGAGATCTAGATTTCTGTACCAAAAGAGGTACATAGTTTCATTAACTCACAAACTCAGATAGTGGAATATTCAAAATGAAATTTCACCATCTATAGAAAAAGAGAGATGACAAGTAGACTCTTCTCAGGAGCTGTGGACTGTTCATGCGAGACAGGATCATGAATGCCCTACTCTGTATCCCGTTTCTCTGTATTTGTTGATAATAGACAATATAAAGTGAGGATCAGGATCAGTAAAGAACCTGTTAAGATTTGATTCCCTGAGGCTGAAGCGAGTTGGTAAGAAAAGGATAAGACATGCCCTAATATAAATGTGATATGCGAAAAAAATTTGTGATATATTTTAGCCTTTATTTGTTATAGTTTTGATGATTCTGGCTTACAGCCTATGAAAACTCTCAGAAAATGAGAATATTGTCAAAACTCTCGGCTCAAAGTGTCAGATTGTTCTCAGCTAATATATCCTAAACACCAGCTAAGGTTTCCTGACCCATTAAATGGCCTCTCAGTCTGAAACAATCATGGGAAAGACTGCTGACCTGACAGTTGTGTAGAAAACCATCATTGACACCCTCCATAAGGATGAAAAGCCTCAAAAGGTAATTGCAAAAGAAGTTGGATGTTCCCTGTGTGCTGTATCAAATCACATTAATAGAAAGTTATATGGAAGGGAAAAGTGTGGCAGAAAAGGTGCACAAGCGCCAGGGATGACCCCACCCCCTGGAGTGGATTGTCAAGAAAAGGAGTGTTGTGGATTTCCACAAGGAGTTGACTGAGGCTGGAGTTAGTGCATCCAGGGGCACCACACACAGGATCCTGGACATGGGCTTCAAATGTCTTATCCCTCTTTCAAGCCACTCCTTAACAACATCTGATGCGACTTACCTGGGCTAAAGAAAGAACTCCTCTTGAACATCCTCTTTCCTGATGAGAGCGAATTTTGCATTTGATTTGAAGGAGCCAGAGTCTGGAAGAAGAATGGAGAAGATACAATCCAAGATGCTGGAAGTCCAGTGTGAAGTTTCCACAGTCTGTGTGGGGTAAGGGAGCCATGTCATCTGTTGTCTACCAATGACCATGGGATTACTGTGCTTGATTGGCTAGCAAATTGGCCTGGCCTGAACCCCATAGAGAATCTCTGGAGAGAAATATGAGAGACATGAGAGGGAACAATGCAGAAGAGGTAAAGGCCACTATTGAAGCAATCTCTAATGTAATGGGCATTAATGGAGGAAGAACCATCTTTCACTTTAGGGGTGTTGAGGCCTCTAACGTATCAGGATAAGATGCAAAAGGACAAGAGCATGGTGGGATCTGCCCTCATAAGGTGTTAGTGATCAAAACAAGCTCCACAAGGGCCCGACTGCTGAAAAAAAGAAATAGAAAAACCCCAGAGTAATACACAAATGAAGGAATATCCAATCAAAAACACATTAATATTCGTTTTAAAAAAGCCACAGCGCTCGCCTACCTGTAAGAGGAGAGCATAATAGTGACAGCCTAAATAACATCTACTGTGGCTTTCATCAGGAAACTGACATGAGTTACTGGAAAAAAAGACACTTTAGGTGAAGATTCTGTCAGTTGGGAGGAGAGAAACTCCATACTGCCTGACCATCAATCCAGAGATCTGTAAACCGCATTTAAAGCAACAGCTGGTAGCAGGATACCCCTGCCAATAGGTGTACTCGACATGAATCCTGATCAATCTTGTGACTTCTATTGTGTGGAGCTTCATTCCTCTGTAAATATGTCTTCCAAGAAGGGAAATGACACAGCCCAGGGAGATTTGGGAACTCTGACTAAAGCTTGAAAAGCTTGAAAAATTCTCACACAGATATGTCAAAGTAGGCATATTATAGTGGTGACGGTCTCATGGTGGTAGACTAGATAAGGTAGTGGGCTCATTGGGTCCTGGAGGATCTCCATCAGAAAGGTATTGGAGCCAGCTCTCAGGAGGAACCTCAGGATCTGTAGGTGAGGTAGGAGGAGATATTGAAAATCCACCTGTGATCAGATAGTAAGGTGTCAATCCTTGCAGACTATAAGATGCAACCATAACTATAAAATGTCCAGAAGAGTTTTAAGCATCCCTCTACTGAGGAAAGGTCAGGCAGAATGTTTCAATGACTTGGGGGAGGATGTTTTGAATCCGGCACAAAACATCCAGAGGATTAGAAGAAGCTTGGTGTTGTGAAGCTGGACAATGTCAACCATTGTAGCCACCAATGGAAAGGTTGAGGCCTGTGCCATCTCTAGAGTGTCAAGACAAAGAACTCATATTTCTTCTGTATGGGCTGAAAGGGAGTCAAAGTCCAATTTTACAGGTGGAGAAGAGTCCTGCTGGTCATGCTATTTCCACATGTGTCCGCCCTGGGAGGTCACATGGCACCACTCTTCTCTATTTATAAAATACAGACCTGACCAGAAAGGTGAGGAGCATTCTGGGATGATGACATATTTATTTTGGTTTTCCATACAGAGATTTTCTCCTCCGATGTCTGGTGATCATATGACCATAACAGTGCCTTGTGGCTCACTAAATCTTGAGGGCCATAACAAGAAGAAAATCCTAGATGTCACCTACAAGATGATTGGTCTGCTGACAGGAGAGGTGAGCTGGGAATTGTGGGACATTATCCAGTAACAGACGTGGGATGTGTCTGGATGGTGACTGTATCATTGTGTGTGTCAGGTTCCTATAAGGTGTCAGGATGTCTCTGTCTATTTCTCCATGGAGGAGTGGGAGTATTTAGAAGGACACAAGGATCTCTACAAGGACATTGTCACGATGAAGGTTCAGCTGCCCCTCACATCACCAGGTAAGAGGGGAATTTATTGTAAAGGAGAGAGCAGTATGGAGTTTCCCCTTGACCCCCCCCCCCCCCCCCCCCCCCCCATCCCTAATCTTATAAACACAGACACAATGTATTCAGTGAAGATCTGAGGAACATTAAAGTTAAAGATGAAGTAGAAACGTATGTAAAAAATGATCACCAATATACAGAGGAGGCTGGGATGATGGGGACATTTATACAGGAGGAAACCCCTACAGAAATCAGCATGGGTGAGACATCATACAATCTATTGTATCTCTGCTCTGTTACTGCTCACTGATTGGTCCTGAGTAGCCAGCCAATTGTGATGGATAAACATTGGCCGCAGTTGTACACGAAAGGGCCTCGAACTTCTGCATATACCCATCATTTGTATGTTCACTGGAAATCACTATTGACTTCAATTGAGGGTGAATTTCTCAAACCTATAGGTCATAATTGTAGGCGGAATACCAGTAAAAATAAGTGTAAAAAGGTGCAACCACCTGGATAGTGTTATTCCAGAGGGAGTTAAACTTCCCCCCCCAAAATACAGTTTTTTTAATGCTTTCCTTGTCAAATGGCCAGATTTCACATCTATATTACATATTTTGCCAAATGTTAACTGGAGTGGGCGGCCAGCCTTATGGTACCTGCAGCGCATCACATTTAAACCCACCATACACCTTTTAATAACTCTGTACAATTTCCTTTAGATCTACCAACAACTATGTAGTGCTGGGTCCTCCCTGATAGAATACATAGTGATTGGAAAGGTTAGAAAGGTCTTCATATTACATGGTTGTGGTAGAACAAAAGTGGATCTTTAGTCAGATTTCTCTGCAATGTCCTGCTCATCTTGGGTGGCCCTACACCAATATAGCTCATTGAATCATAAAGATACATATTTACAGAGTAATCATGTGCAGAGCCAGGTCACCACATCTCTGGCACACCGTGTTGGGACGAAGGATCATCTGACCACAGACGCTTGGTCTTCTGGTCAGGTAAGCTATACGACCGTCACTGCAGTCTTCTGCATCAGAAATTAAAGAAATGGTCAGTTGCACCAAAGTCATCATCAGTGACAGACATACATACAAACATACATACATACATACACAATCGCTGTTAAAAAGGCACCCGAGATCCCAAAAGATGTTAGTGTTTTTGTTAACTGAAGGTTGTAAACATAAGTCCGGCGTCACTGGAGTTGCCGGACTTATGCTGAAAAAAGGCGACGTCCCTTCAGTTACACGGAGGTCTATGGCGCCGCCTACCCCCGCCCCCTTCGCGTCACCGGTGACGCGATCGGGAGTGGACCCGGAAGCATCGGCATACATGCCGATTCTCCCGACCGCCGTAGGAAGCCGGTGGCTCTAGTTAACTGGGGCTGAGTTTCATGATGTTAGTTAATGAGTTAATTCGGGCTAAACGCTCAGAAAGTTAATGATTGCGTGTAGCAGAACACTTGAGCTGCACAGTACACACATCTGATTATATGGGGATAACCCAGAATTTTTATTTATTATTGTACTTGTGTGCTGTGTAGCATAGGTGTTCTGCATAGTGTAGTGCACCTATTTTAAAATATGGCATTAAACTTTAAATATTTTCCATATTCTCTTTTGTGTATTGTGAATACGGTATCCCAATATTGTGTAGTGTATAGCTATACAGCACACAATAGATAAAAAATTTAGTTGTGATGGTGAACAACAAATACCAGCACACCTCAGCTCAGGAAGACAGCGCACAGCTTAAAACAGGATACCCCACACCCAGAAAGAAACTTTTGTGTGTCCCTTTTGGTGATGGTGAACTACTACTACCAACACCTCAGTTCAGGAACACGTCATACATGTACTATAATACAGGAAACCCCAACCCCCAGAAAAAGACTTTTGTGGGTCCCTATAAGTTGGTGAACTACAACTACCAGCACACATCACCTCTGGAACACAGTGCATAGGTCCCATAATACAGGCTAATCCACACCTAGAAAGAAACTTTTGTGTGTCCCTATTAGTTCATGATGGTGAACTACAACTACCAGCACACCTCAGCTCAGGACTGAAACACAGCATACAAGTCCCATAATACAGGATACCATTCCCCCAGAAATTGAGTTTTATGGCTCAGTAATAATGAATCCCTTGCAAAAAACCTTAAGGCCCCCATGCACGGGTTGATTTTTTGTTTAGGAACAGGGGGCCCCATCCGAATGATCAGGCAGGAATTGATCGCCCAAGGTGGTGCGCACGGTTTTGACAATTAATCGGGGATTCGTTGCCTTGCTGTGATCAATCATTGGTCCATGTTAAGGTATAGGGGGCAAATTTGGAACATGCCAAGTTCGCTGCAAACGTTCCACCGAGTGAATTATTTGACCATCACTAGTAGCCAATGGAACATAATAAATGGTCACCTGCATATTATTTTGATTTTAGGGGTCTTTTCATACTAGGGACATTGCAGTGCAGTATTAACCCTGTACTCCACCGCTGCCGGTATGTAAACACATAACGCAGAATAATGCGTGCAGTGGGATGTTTGTGTTTGTTTGTTCTACATACTGCAGCCAAGTGTGAGAGGTACAACTTGTTTCCTAAAGAAACCTGTGTACCTAGGTTAAATCTGGAAGTTCTGAGTCTCTCTAAACATGATTCAGCGCAGGTAGTGTGATAGGGCGCTGATTCCCAGTTCCAGGATTACAGATATGAAAACACAGATTGAGCTTTTCTAAGGTCATTCCCTCTACAAGCCGACTGTTTGTCAAACAAATATAAACAATTGTGCCGAAAGATAAGGAGTAATCTAAAGACTGGGAAAAAAAAATTTCTGGCAGAAAATGCTGCTCCAAGCTGGTTGGATATTCACAAAGAATTTTTGTTAATATAAGTCTACCCAAAGCAGATATCTTAATTACAGATCTCTTAATATCTTTATATATATTTCAGGTCTCACCATGGAGAAACCCCGTCTATTTCCAGATTGTAAGATGGAAGATGAAGACATCACAAGAGGTTGTGTAGGAGGAAAGACGAAGACCTCAACTATTGATCGGAGACTTCACATTACAGAGACACCATTGAATCTCTCTGACTCTGAGCTCCCTCATACTGTGCCAGATGGTACTGGAATTCTGGGAGAGAAGACATTTTCTGGTCCTCGAGATTTCATTTCTAAACAAAGGCTTTCTCTAATTCAGCCATCTCACACAGGACAGAAGCCACATTCCTGCTCTGAGTGTGGGAAATGTTTTTCACTGAAATCACACCTTGTCAGACATCAAAGAACTCACACAGGAGAGAAGCCTTATTCCTGCAATGAGTGTGGGAAATGTTTTTTACACAAAGCACATCTTCTCACACATAAAAGATCACACACAGGAGAGAAGCCATATTCCTGCAATGAGTGTGGGAAATGTTTTTCACACAAAGCACATTTTCTTACGCATCAAAGATATCACACAGGAGAGAAGCCATATTCCTGCAGTGAGTGTGGGAAATGTTTTTCAGGTCAATCAAACCTTGTCAGACATCAAAGATCTCACACAGGGGTAAAGCCATATTCATGCAGTGAGTGTGGAAAATGTTTTTCACGCAAATCACACCTTGTCAGACATCAAAGATCTCACACAGGGGTAAAGCCATATTCCTGCAATGAGTGCGGGAAATGTTTTTCTCGCAAACCACACCTTGATGCACATCAAAGCCTTCACACAGAAGTTAAGCCATATTCCTGCAATGAGTGTGGGAAATGTTTTTCAGACAAACCAACCCTTGTCAGACATCAAAGATCTCACACAGGAGAGAAACCATTTTCCTGCCCTGAGTGTGGGAAATGTTTTTCACAAAAATCAGCCCTTGTGACACATCAAAAATCTCACAGCGGAGAAAAGCCATATTCCTGCCCTGAGTGTGAGAAATGTTTTTCATATAAATCACTACTTGTCGCACATCAAAAATCTCACAGCGGAGAGAAGTCATATTCTTGCCCTGAGTGTGGAAAATGTTTTTCACAAAAATCAGAACTTGTCTCACATCAAAGAAAACACACGGGAGAGAAGCCATATTCCTGCTCTGAATGCGGAAAATGTTTTTCATGGAAATCAGTCCTTGTCACACATCAAAGATCTCACACAGGGGAGAAGCCATATCCCTGCTCTGAGTGTGAGAAAGATTTTTCATGCCAAGCACACCTTGTCACACATCAAAGATCTCACACAGGGGAGAAGCCGTATTCCTGCCCTGAGTGTGAGAAACGTTTTTCACAGAAATCACACCTTGTCAGACATCAAAGATCTCACTCAGGAGGGAAATCATATTCCTGTCCTAAGTGAGGGAAATATTTTCTCACATATCTTCTCTTACCAGGCATAGGATTCGTAACACTTGAGAATTATTCACATTCCTTTATATAAAAACAGAAAAGACTTTCAAGTTCTGTCTGTTCTAGTCTGCTAGGAAAGAAGGGGGGGGGGGTGTCAGACACTGCTGGTTGAGTTCCTACTGTACAATAGTGATCACCAGCAAATGCTTCAAGGGAAAACATCAGGATGAGAAATACTTTAAAAATAACCCATGAGTGGGTAGATCAGACTACACAACAGGACTGACAATGTCACTGCAGTAGTTATCATCCTGCATCTTCATTTCACCTGTTGGGGAACAGTGTAACAGTGTAAAATATATTTTCAGATGAGATATGTCATATTTACCAGATAAAATAAATATATGAATATAGTTTAAATGTATGAAACTACTGAAGATGTATTTTTCTATTATCCTGATAGTCATTGTGGGATTATTAGATTATAAACCATGTTGGGCAGGGCCATCTAATCCTCCTTTGTCATATCCATACCTGTATAGGTTATCTTGTGTTGTATCTCCACTTTTATGTATTGTACAGCCCTGTGTAATATGTTGGTGCCATGAAGTATAATACAAATTAATAGAAGTCTCTTTTCAGATCTTTTTCTTTATTACTCTTTCTAACACTACTAAATCATTCCCTCATAGGACATTCCCCAGCTACCCGCCCATGAGGACCTGGAATCCTTGTATTACCACCTTTCCCTCTCATTAACACTCACTAGATCCCGCCCACACATTCACCCTGCCACATGATTCATGGAATATGTATTTCTCTTGAAAACATTTAGAGAAACTCGAATCTGGCTGGAAGGGGCAATGTAAAATGTGTAAAATGTGTGTTCAATCAGCAGGCCAGCAAGCTGAACAATCAGCTGCAGCTATACTGATTGCATAGGTGATTCCAGGCATAGTACAAGTTCTATATAAGAGAAATGGGTGGGACTGGGAGTTGGGAAGTAAGCCTCCACCAGGAGGAGAAAGGTGAGCGAGAAGTTATGTTGCTATTCTACTGAGAGGTGGAAACAGAATTTTGTGTCACATGACACATTAACCTCTGGTGTGTTGGGTCATTTATCCTTTAAAACAGTATTTCCCCATCCTAATTCCTCACATCCCTCCCTCCAACACCATAGCAGGTTATTCTTCTATCGTCCCCCACCAAATACAGCCATATGGCCACTCCATCGGGAGCAACCTGCAGAGGACAAACACCTGAAAAGTTGCTGGATCTGTGAAACACCCCACAATGAACAGCGCTCATGAGAATACCTGCCATGTATTCCCACCCAGAATACGGACCTCTCCTGATAGAGCACCCCAGCAAGGACACAGCACTCACAGCTGACAAATGTCTGTTGTACATGTTTTGTTATGTACTTATTGTGATCTGGTTGATTATAGACTGTTATAAGCCTCCCATACACCTTTAGATCAATCCATACAATTTCCTTTAGATCTACTAACAATTATGTAGTATAGGCACCTCCCTGATAGAATACATAGTGATTGGAAGGTTTAGAAAGGTCCATATTACATGGTTTTGGTAGAAGAAAAGTTGATTGTACAGAGATTGTATGGGAAAATTGTAAGGTGTATGGGGGGCTATACCCAGGTAACCATTTATTTCCTCCTTTTTCCCCCAGGAATGGGATTAAACGTGTCAGTGGATACACAGTGAAGGGTTTTACACATAGCCGCCTATTTGGTTCTGCAAGCCTCCTTGGAAATCATAGCTGTACCTGGGCTAGCCTTGCTGTTATACCTAATTTATTCACACCAATAGGCAAAGCATTGGCCAGGCTCCACTTGTGTGGCGGTGTGCAGATGCACGCGGATGCGGTCAAGGTGCGGTTCTGATCGCTTGGCAACCGCGTTTTCGTGCAGTCGCATAATGACAATGTGGATGAGGTAGAAAGATCTTGTAAGCAATAGACTTGACATTTAAAAAGTTATTTGGTGAAATATTTAAAATAATTTAACACATCAGCAAACTGTAGCATGGAGTATTAGCAAAAACTATAAGATATGATTTATAGACTTATAAGTATTAGTGTGCCTTTGATTTATGAGTATGATTAGTGATCACAGCAATGGATATAGGTGTAGTCTCTAGGCAATACCAAAAAAGGGTGTTTCTGTAGATCATATAGGAGGGGACAGTACACAGGTGTAGAGGCTGGATGTGTGGCAGTTCAGGCTAGCACTGAAGACATAAGTGATTGAGGGGGCAGTCAGAGCAAAGCACAAAGCAGTAGGCATCTCTGTTTAGAGAAAACCCTGACATTCAGAAAATAAGAGGTTAAATACATTAAGACATGATGGAGGGGATGTGCTGGACCCAAATTTGCGCTCAAATCACCAGGGACCCTTTAATAGAGTGGTGATGAAGGGGGAGGTCTAAAGGGTGCTGTCAGGGCTCATATTACATGTTGGTGCATGCGTGGTAGTGTAGCCGGGCTCTGATCGGTTCCACACCTGCACAGTAATGAATCTGGATGGGGAGGCTTAAAAGGGGGCGGAGTTTGGTGACAATGTAAACCTTAGCTGCCCATCCTGCGGCCCCTTGGGCATTCTTCAGCGTCCCTTCTTAGTCCACTACTTACGGCCCCCGAAAACTTACTGTTCATACATAGGGCATAGTAACTCAGATTGCATTACATATCCTCTGAATCAAAATGTGCATTACCATAGTACAGTGTTACCCAATGCTTGAAGTATCATTTAACCTTCCTAGCGGTTGAGACGAACCCAGTTCGTTCACTCTGGACGTGCATATAGTGCACTGAACGAACTGGGTTCGTCCAATACTAAGAGGTTCCCTGCGGCGCTCACTTACCGCATCCGGCGTCCAGGGCGGCTTTGGTCGACTGTGGCAGGCTTCCGGGGAAGGGAGCAGATCCCTCCCCCCCCCCCGTGGGGTCACGTCATTACGTGTGTGACGTCAGTGACACCGGGGGGGGGGGGGCCATGGCGCGATTTTTACGTTTTCAGCTCTGAGCACAGATTTCTGTTTAGAAACATGTATTCAGAGCATTGGATAATGAAAACTTGCTGGTTACTTGTGAGATCGGAGCGGAGTCTTGTTCCCCCAGCCGGAGTCACGTCATTACTTCCTGGGGCTGGGGGGCTTGGGGGGGACGGACTCTTCTCCGGTCTCACAGGAAACCAGAAAGTTTTCAATATGCAATGCTCTGAACACATGTTTCTAAACAGAAATATGTGCTCAGAGTGATTGAAGTATTAAAACTTACTGTGACATGGGAGATCGGAGCATCAGACCGCCCCCCCCCCCCCCCCATCCAGGAAGTAATTACATGACAGCTGGGGAGAAGAGGACTCCGTCTGCTCCGATCTCACAGTAAGTAACAGTAAGTTTTCATACTTGAATGACTCGGAGCACTGCATTCAATAAAATATAGTGTTCGATCGGTTCCAGTTTGAAAACTTACTGTGTCTGTCTGTCGGTCTCTCCTTGCCCCTTCCGGTGCCACAGACATAATGACGTGACACCGGGGGGCGCAGGGATCTGCAGATGGCGCAAATTTTTAAATTGGACTGAATATACTGTAGCTTTCTCTCTAGAAAGCTGTATTCAGGGCTTGTTTCCACTTTTGCGTTTTCGTGCGG
>CM070037.1:3740480-3754434 GCA_036250615.1 Ptychadena robeensis | reverse complement strand
CTCACGGAGCTTCACGTCTCCCAGGTCATTTCCTGCTGATACCAAACATCACTTCCGGTCCACATATAACCCAACCTATATTACATCACGTGAAAGCACATTCCCACGGTAATACGATATTATTTTATATTACACCCACTAACCCCGTCATGTCCATCCTCCATAGTCCCTGTGACATATTACTCTACACTTAGGTATATAGAGTGGAATGTAACCCCTTCAGGATCAGACCTTCAGGTGAGTTGGCGGGGACAATAATATCCCAGGCAGACATGTGGTTCCTCAGCTCTGGGGAGGAGGTTGGTGAAGATGGTTCAGTCAGACACAGGGGGAGCACATCTCGCCAGAGCCAGAGAACATATACCGTTCCTATCTAATCTAATCTAAAAGTGCCCCCTGCTGGCCATTCTGTGCTACAAGTAGAGCATTTCTTGATGGGAGGCTCATCTTGAGGACACTGCCAGCTATTTGGCTCTTCTACTCCAGGGAGGATGTAGGCGGAGAAGGTTTGGTCAAACAATCACCTACCTTCAGTGTGTGTTGGGGTTATATGGATGGGACACTTTGGGAAAGGAGAATCAGATGTACATCACCTCCAGCATGCAGACCTACCACCACTTTGTCCTGAAGGAGCTGCTCACCCCTCCCCCCACCTCCATACCCAGCAATTGGCCTTGTCCTTCCTGTCATTACAGTATATTGTCACAGTTGATTGGAGTTCCTATCATGTATAGTGTAGTGAGAGAAAGGACTTACCTCTGGGAGGGTGTATAACACATGCAGATCATCCCTGTATAACAAGGACAGGGCTATGATTTAATTTTCCCTAAGGTCGACTTTTCTAGGACAGCATACATGAGAGATAGGTCTCCACCCCCAGAGGGTGGAAACCAAAACACCCGCCAACTTTTAAATACCATGCTCACTGTCCCCTATGCGGTCTTTTTGTTTCCTCCGTCCGGAGGGGAACTAACACACGGTACTCCTAAGAGTCACTAAGCAGGCTATGGCCGCCTGGTGTCCGTCTGTGTTGGATGCTAAGAAGAGCTTACCTACCGTCCTGCCGGTGGTGAGCTCAGACAGGTTTGGTGTCCCCTTCCTCGGTGCCTTGCCTGGGGAAGGCCCGGACTCAGTCTGCAGCTTTGCCTGGTGGAGGGGTTGCATGTTTTTGTCCCAAAGTTGCTCCGGCATGTGCCCAGACTGCTGGGCAGTGTTGGGGGCAGACCCTGTCCACAATCCTGGAAGCGCAGCGAGCACCTCTCCTGGTTGGCAGGGGGCGGGCTGATGGCGTCAAGCTGTGGAGTCCAGCCCTGATGATGGGGAGAGGAAGGGGCGTAGGTAGCCGCACACCATCACGCTTCCGGTCAGATACCACCAAGCTTCTATGTCCCAAATGTTTGGACATGGTCAGGGAGGAGGGAGCCTCTGCTGCGGCTGCTACAGGAAGGAATTTGTTATCCATGGTTAACGAGGAATTGGCATCCTCCTTTTCCTCATTTAAATGTCTTCTGCAGGACTTCCGCCCACGTCTCCAAGGCCAGGGTTGTACTTTTCCCACCGTTGTCATAGTTAGGGAAAGCGACACAGAGGAACAAGACTCGCTGGAAGACCTTTCTGCTGAGGAGTCTGGGGTAGAAGACAATGGCTATTCAGGAAACCTACCTCCCAGATATAGGTTGTCCCAGGAATGGGTAGATACTCTACTCAAAGCAATCTATGAAATGCTGGACATTCAGGAAGAGACGATTATTTCTTTGCTCCATGGCAGAATGTCTTAGGGTCTGGGGGGCCACAAGGGAAGGGTCTTCCCTGTCCATTCCTTATTGACCGATACCATTCAGACGTAATGGCAGAGCCCTAAAACCTTTTTTCGGTAACAGTCTCAGGAAGAGGTTTCCCTTTCAGGCAGGTGAGGATTTGCCCTGGAACAAGCGCCCTAAACTTGATGTAGCCTTCTCGCATGTCTCAAAATCTACTGATTTGTCATTTGAGGACATGGGGGTACTTAAAGACCCCATGGATAAGATTCTCCTTAAGAGAAGCTGGGAGTCCAGTCTCTGTAGCCTCAAGCCAGCCTAAGCGTCCTCATGTGTAGCAAGGAACCTCGATTTTTGGTTAACGCAGGTTCAGGCTCACTTGGAGGCAGGGACTCAGAGGGAGCAACTGTTGGAGGGGATGTCAGCTCTTCTAAAAGTGGAAAACTTTCTGGCAGATGCCTCGGTGGCATCGGTGAGGTTCGCAGCCAGATCAGGGGCCCTAGCCATTTCTTCATGGAGAGCCCTTTGGCTTAAGACCTGGCGGGGGATGCAGGGTACGGCTGTGTAATCTTCCTTTTACAGGGGCCCTCCTGTTCGATCCAGATCTGAAACAAATTCTGGATAGGACAGTGGACAGAAAGAAAGCTTTTCCAGCTAAAAGATCAAAGTTCCCCTTAAAGCTGCCCTTTCGGGTGGTAGGCTTGGTGACCCCAAGTTCAGGGAACCTCCCAAGAAGAAGCTCTAGCAAGCCACCAAAGGGAAAGAATAGCGGGGTATTCTGTGTACTCCCAGGCGCAGCATTGCTCCAAACCCATTCGTACAGAACATCATAGACCAGGGGTACAGATTGAACTTTGTATCCTTCCCACCCTCTTCCAAGAGATAGGAGGAAAGCTTAGGGCCTGGGAATCTGGGATTTAGTGGATCAAAAGGTTCTGGTACTGGTCCTGGTCCCTCTGGGGGAGCAGTGGCAGGGGTTCTATTCCCATGTGTTCGTGGTACTAAAACCCTCAGGAAAATTCAGGCTCATTTTAAATCTAAGTCTTCTGAATCTTCACCTGACATACAGAAAGTTTTAGATGGAACCATTGTCACCGCCTTCACCGTGCATACCTACACATCCATGTAAGTCACCAACGGTTACTTAGGTTGACGGTCCTGTGGGAGGTTAAAATCCTACACTTCCAGTTCAGGGCTCTAACTTTTTGTCTAGCCTCAGCCCCCAGGATTTTCACGAAATTTATGGCAGAAGCCCTAGCACCATATTTGGACGACCTGCTGTTCTTTTCCAGGACAGATGCGGAACTTCAGGGAGACCTGGCCCTATCTCTAGATTTCCTGCAGGGCTTAGGATGGTTGATAAACTGGAGCAAGTTCAGCCATTCCAGCCTATCCAGTTTCTGGGGTATCGGTTGGACTCCCAAAAGATCTTCCTCCCGGAGGACAAACACCCACAGCTAGCATTGACAGAGCTCCTACACGGGGACTGGTGTCCGTACGCAAGGCAATGGGAATTGTTGGCCTCATGGTGTCAGCTATTCCAGCAGTGCAATGGGCGAAGGCCCAATGTGCGAATTACAGGTTCTAGCCCAATGGGATGGAAGGATCCCTAGAGGAGGTCATTTGGCCCACAGCCAGGGTTCTTAGGTCACTCTGGTGGTGGCGACAAGAGAAGGTGCTCTCCCAGGGGTTACTGTGGACCTTCCCCAAACCGTGTTCACTGGTCACGGACACCAGTGCCTGGGGGTAGGTGGCCCATTTGCAAAACAGGTTCTCCCAAGGCAGGTGCGCAAAGAGGGAAGCAAGATGCTCCTCCAACTTTTGGGAACTACTGGCAGTGTTCTATGCTCTGAAGGCTTTTTACATGGTCCTGCAAGGCAAGTTTGTTCAGGTTTACTCGGACAATGCCACCACTGTGGCATAATTAACCAAGCAGGGAGGTACCAGATGCCATCTGCTCAGGATACTTTCAGGTTAGATTTTGCTGGGCAGAAAGAAAGGGGATGTCCTTGTCAGCCATACACCTGAAGGGGGTGCTCAACACCAAGGCTGATTTTCTGAGCAGACACATAGTCAGGAAATCAGAATGGGCCTTGCATCCGGAGGTTTTTTGCATTCTCACCAAGCGGCGGGATCAGCCAAAGGTAGATTTTTTTGCCACGGCAGCAAACACGACATGCCACAGATTTTTTTCTGGGACCTGGGGTGATCAGGCACTGGCCCTAGATGCCTTAGTCCATCCTTGGCCCTTCCAACCCTCCTATGCCTTTCCTCCTATTACTCTCCTTCCCAGAGCCCTGCAGAAATTCAGGAAAGAGGCAGTGGGTCCTCCTGTCCGGCTCCCAGATCGCTCAGACCTCTTTCTGAAGGGACCGCTGCAGTCAGGTCAAGACAAGTCTTGGCACCTGATGACATGGCTACTGAGGAACAGATCCTGAAGGGAAAGGGGTTCTCATCCAGGGTAGTGACCACATTATTGGCTAGCCGTAAAGTGTCCACACGGAATATTTACCAGAAGGTTTGGAAGGTTTTCCAGACTTACTGTACGGAGCAGCAGTCCGCGCATTCCCTACCGGCCATTCTAGATTTTCTGCAGCAGGGTATGGATTTGGGCTTGTCAGTCAGTACTCTGAAGGTACAGGTATCCACCCTAAGTAATTTCCTAGACCACAGTTTGGCAAAAGGGCCATTGGTTTGCCGTTTCCTCAGGTGGTGGGT
Organism: Ptychadena robeensis; assembly: GCA_036250615.1. NCBI lineage: Eukaryota > Metazoa > Chordata > Amphibia > Anura > Ptychadenidae > Ptychadena > Ptychadena robeensis. The sequence goes on along the minus strand of CM070037.1, from coordinate 3,749,959 downwards.
CTCTAGATCCAGGCCCATCCAGGTCACCCCTTTTCCGCAATGGGTCCTGTAGGTGGCTCTTAATGCCCTCACGAAGCCTCCTTTTGTCCATCCCCTATATATCAAATGGCTCACTCTGAATACAATGTTTTTAACGGCTATCGCTTGAGCCCGTAGGGTAAGCGAGCTCCAGGCCCTCTTGGTTAGACATCCCTACCTACAGACTCTATATAATATACTAGGGGTGTGAAATTGTTAATTGAATATATATGCCTCCCCTTAGAACGTCTGAATTACCACAATCAGGAAACCTTTGATATTATACCCTACCAGGGTTTATCGGCATTTCTGCGTCAAGTGTACCATATTGTTTACGTCCCTTGTCATTTGATAAAAAGTCTTTATTACAAATTCATCAGGACTAGTGTACATACATATATAATATTAATACAAATTTTTATTGTTATTATATAACTGAGTTCTCTATGCCAACAGAACAGTGAGCCGAGTATTTAAAAGTTGGAGGGTGTTTTTGTTTCCTCCCTCTGGGGGTGGAGCCCTATCTCTCATGTATGCTGTCCTGGAAAAGACTTATGGAAACAGAGTTTTTGCATTCTTGGTAATTAACCGCCCTGCCTTTCCTGACGGTCCCAACTCATCCAGCTCTGAACTGTTAGAACTGCACTGGACGAGCTGGGTTCGTCTGATGGAGCCACAGGAGTGCGAACTCACTGATCCGTGCAGCTCCGATCTAATGAAGAGGCAGCTGCAGGGGTACCGACCACTCCAACCTCCCCAGCTCCAGCAGGAGTTTTAAATAAAAAAAAATCATATTGAACAGTGTTTTCTGCAAAACACTATTTAATATGATTCATTATGTAAAATGCCTAAATAAATGATCCGGTGTCCCTATATCCTCTACAGTCTTCATTCTGCTTCTCTCCTGGTGTGACAGACTTGGGTGGGAAAACCCAGTGTATGGAACTGAATTTAATACATTGATTTCAATGTATTACAATGCTCTCCTATGTAACCTGGCACATCTGCAGCGCCATCTAGTGGTTTCAGTGCTAATTTACCTGATAGAGTTGCTTTTGAAATATTCATTATCTGATATTGTTATTCACAAAGCATCTGAACGTGTTATGATATTCAGGATGTCTACCAGACTCCTGTATGGACAGACTTTGGGAAATTACAGGCCTACAATGTAAAATACCTTTTCCATTAAAGTCTATGGCGTGCTTTTGGTACAGAAATCTGTACCTCAGCAGTGCGCTAGGGAGGTTAAAGTTTTACAAAAACAAAAATACAGGAGGAGATAATGTGAAAAAAGATGATATAAGTCTAGAAAGATTGGATCCCAGACTCTGGGGGTTTCCAGACTATTCCAGCTGGTCTCCAAGTTGCAGACATCCAAGTTAATATCTGATATATAAGAACATTGCTAGCTGTCTCAGTGGGCGGCTCAGTGTGTGGCTGATGGTAACCCAGGCTGGTGTTATAATAACATAATATAGAACAATTATTATATGTGGAGACAAATGTCTTACAGTGCCTTGCAGAAGTATTCACCCCCCCCCCTTGACTTTTTTACGTATTTTGGTACATTGCAGTCTAAAGTTCAATTATATATTGATCTGAATTTCATGTGCCGGACTGTAACACAATAGTCCAAGTTGGTGAAGTGAAACGAGATAAATATATAAATAAAACTATTGGAAAAGCCCCCCATACATGGCGTCACCCCACTCGGTCAATCGCCTGAAAAATCGGGTCACAATGGGTCAGGCACCTTTGGTATGCCAGCACTGTCCCCTGACTCAGTGCTGGACGAATCGGACGAATCCGTGCCCGATCGATCGCTTCACAAATGGCAACTCCCCTTGATGTGTGCTGACAGAAAGACCAACAGTTGGTTCTCTTGCCGATCCGATTTGAGGGCCAAAAAATGTCGGATCGTGGCGGGGTCTATCATGCAAATGTGGCTTCAACGCGATCCTTGGCGATCGATCCGTCGTAGCACCGCTGACCCTGGTTGAATCGATCGGCAAGGAACTCTAGTGTGTTTGGAAATCGACCTTGTATTGCCCACCTTAAGTAATTTAGTCGCCTCAGCTGAATTTACAACAGCGGTTTTTCTCCACCTAAGCTTTACTGGCTTTCAGTCTATAAACTATTGGCGATCATCCATTTCCACTCTCTATCCCAAAGCCAACAAACATTTACTTCATTATCATCGTAGATTGTTTAAGGAAAATCACGAAAATAATATTAACCATAACACACCCATGACGGTAACAGAAAAAAAGCAACCATCTTTCTCTGCAGATCGTCTCCATGCCCCAGACAGATGCGCGTTTGTGTGTGTATGACCGATCGGGGAATCCCACATGGGGTGAACAGATCGCTACCGCCCCACAGCTCGCCGATCCATGAGAACGACATGTCCAGATAATCCTCCATGTCACCGATGCTGTTAGTTTCAATGAAACCGCATCGCCATTGAATGCTAACAGCCGGCACACAAAGAGCAGGAGTGATGACGTTCATCACTCCTCCACTCTATGATGCTCATCTGCAGCTGTCTGTCGGACCCCCACCTTACGTTGTGTGGGGGCCCTTTAGGTGAGGGTCACCAGTGGGCCTGTAATGTTATGCACGGACATGCTATTATTCCAATACCAAAAGCAGAGAAGTCATTATTTTATCATTAATGACTGTTGTTTGATTTCAATTGCGACATTTGAAGACAAAAAAAAAAAAAATTTTTTGTTAATCTAAAAAAAACTTTTTAATGCCATTTAAATTTTGTAGGAGTTGGAGTCGGTCAATTTTTTGCCGACTCCGACTCCAGGGACCCAAAAATGTCTCAGACTTCGACTCCTCGACTCCGACTCCACAGCCCTGCTTTTTTCAATAAAAGTTGATTTAAAAAAGAAATGTTATTATCTGACATTCTGTTGGTTTAGGGTGAAGATCTGAGGAACATTAAAGTGGAAGATGAAGTAGAAGAGACGTATGTAAGGAATGATCAGCGATATACGGAGGAGGCTGGAATGATGGGGACATTCATAGAGGAGGAAACCCCTTGAGAGATCAGCACAGGTGAGGCATTATCCATTCTACTATTCCTCTGCTCTGTTACTGCTCACTGATTGGTCCTGAGTAGGGTGGAAGCTGAGAAATATCAGCCAATAGAAGGCTGGTAATGGTAACCTGCATATTATTTTGTGTTTCATTCCCAGTTACACGAGCACAGATATGAAAACACGGATGATGATTTTCTGCATAATTCCCCTCATTCCCCCTACAAGCAGACAGTTAATGCTCACTTGAGTCTTTTTTTTTTAAACAATTGTGTTGAGACAAAAGGTAAGAAGTAATCTAAAGACTAAAAAACCTTTCAAGAAGAATATTCTGCTCCAAACCTCCCCCATGCTTGTTACCAGATGTCTAGTCCTTTACTTATTCTATGTTAAAAGCTCTGCTAGGAATAACTGTGATCACATGATCCAGTGTTTAGGTTTGTGGTGGTGTGAGGATTATGCACCTCCTGGGACAAGGATATCAGTGTAGAAGTGATCTGACTGAAGAGGGAAAGATTCCCAGCTGGCTGGACATCCACATGGAAAATCTGTTCATACTGTATAAGCCTACCTGATTCATTTCAGTGACCTATCCCACTTATACCTATTGATCATGGTTTTTATTTATATTTCAGGACTTGCCATGGAGAAACCCCCCAAGAATCATCTCTCATTATCTACAGATTGCAAGATGGAAGATGAGGACATCACAAGAGGTTTTGTAGGAGGAAAGACAAAGACCTCACCTATCATAGGGCATCCCACTATGCACACACCCCATTGACTGACTCTGAGCTCCCTCATACTGTGCAGGATGGCACCGGAATTCTGGAGAAGACATTTTCTGGTCCTAGAGGTAAAAAAGGTTTCATTTCTAAACTTTCTCTACTTCTGCCATCTCAGGGAGGACAGAAGCCATATTCCTGCAATGAGTGCAAAAAAAAGTTTTCAACAAAATCACTCCTCGTCACACATCTAAGATCTCACACAGGGGAGAAGCCATATTCCTGCCCTGAGTGTGGGAAATGTTTTTCACAAATATCTTCTCTTACCAAGCATCATAGAACTCATAACTCTTAAACTTTATTCACCTTCTTTCATCAAAAAATCAGTTTTCACTAAAGACCTCTCCGTCCTGTCTAATTCACTGTTAGGAGGGAGAAGGGGGGGGCAATGATTGTTGAGTTTCTCCTGTAATACACATGACTCCCCTGAATCACCAGCACAGATTGAAGGAAGACATTGTGATAAGAACAGATCCATTTTCTCCCCAGAGCAGATTGGCCGGGCAGGCCCGCCGGAATTTTATGTCCCCCACTCACACACAACAAGTCTCCACGGCGAGCAGCTGACAGGCGGCGCCTCCCATTCTTCAGGATGCGCAGCCCACATCCACTGAAACTCCGGCCCGCGGCACACTACCGTAGCCTCGGGCCGGAATTCTTTCAGTGGCTGCGGCCCGCCTGTCATAGGACTTGTGCAATTTGTGCCGGGCGGCCCCCCGGGAGATTTTTAGCCAAACCGCAGCACACATCCTCCACGGCGAGCAGCCTGACAGGCGCTCCTCCCCATTTTTCAGGAGCGCGCCACAGCCACCCCATGAAAGACTTCCGGCCCGCGGCACACTCGGAGCCCGGGCCGGAGTCTTTCATGGCTGCGGCGCCGCCTGTCAGAGTACTTGTGTGCTGCCCTGGCTCGGCAGCCTAATCCGAGAGGCCGCCGGACCGGTGCAGGCGGCGCTATGACGTCATCGCGCCGCCCGGCTGAAAAAAATTCTGGAGGAGAACACGAGATCTAAATATTACCGTTTGAGGGATAGCAGGGGAGATCAGACTACACACCAGGACTGACATGTCCCTGCAGCAAACCAACATCCAACAGACATCTTCATTTCATCAGACCAGCATCATCCTGCTGGAGAAAGTGGAAAATTGATATTTTCAGATGTATCATATAAACCATAAATAATAATAATGTCATTATAATAGGAAACTACTGCAGATGAAAATCTTAAATCCCTGAGATTCTTTGGAGCTGATTGATAAAGTTTGTCCTCCAGCATTGGTATCTTTTTCTTTCATTCCTCTTTCCAACCCTAACAATAACATCCCCATACTTCGAAATTCCCTGGTCTACCCGCCCATGATGGACCGATTCCTTGTACTAAATCGCGCCCTTTCCCTCTCATTTTACACTCACTAGATCCCGCCCACAAATTACAACCGTCACATGAATTATGGGGTAGGTACCACTACCTACATGTATATTTTATTTCGCTGACTGTCTGCTAGTCCTCCATACACACAGAGATCTCTGACCTGACAATGATAAGTGGCCCTGTCTATAGTGGATCTACAGCTTCCACACACCACCAATTTCACTTAGATTATCAGTGAGCTTACATCCGGTATACAGGCTCTACTAGTACCCGCACAACCTCACACATACATGAATTCTCCTACTTATTATTCCGAAACCGTAACTCCAGAGTAATCCGATATCCAATAACTGTGAGAAAACAGAAGTGACTTGTACAGATTGGGCTGTAATTGTTTATCTCTTCTTGGAGCAACACTGGGAAACACTTCTTGCCGTTCCTCTCGGCCAATCTTTTGGAGATGATAGTAGTCCTCCTGGTGGAGAGGCAGGTCTTGCCAGTTCACCTTAGGAGTTTCCTGTCCGTGGAGAACTTGATTTCCTTTGGGCAACAAAGTTTTAGGGGTTATTAGTCCAGGTAGGAGGAATCATTACTATATGTTATAAATGTATTTGGAACTTATGCAAATAAACGCGTAACCACTTTCTTGAAGGGTTAGGACGCCACCCTACTTCCCTCCTATAGACCCGTATCTGTAGTTCTCACCCCCCGCAGTGCTATGTAACTAGCAATCACTGACATGGGCTGTTCTTAACGGAAAATTAAGCAGACTAGAACAGCAAATCGGCCCCTGTAATGCACCAAGATGATCTTTGTAAAAACTGTGAGAACAATAGAGATTTGTGTTGAAGTCTCATCTCACATTTTTAGTGTGAATCTCATCACTTTTGTGCAATTTGTGCGATCTCGGATTAGGCATAGTACCTTTATCTTTGCGTCACATATGCGCATGTACAATGCCGACTTGCACAATGATGGTAATAAACTACTCTATGAGTTGTTGTCTCATGTGGTATGATATTTTTTATATTAGTCCTGCCACAAGATGTCTCTCCATGACATTTTCGCATTAAGGTAATAAACTGGGAGATCACACCTTCTAGAATTACTGTGTAATATTAAGGCAAAACCTTTGTGTAATTTTACAAATGAATATAGCCTTGCTGTCATCACTAACAGAGATATCTTGGAGATCTGCTGGGAAGACCTGCTAGAGAAAGCTAAAGCCGTACACAGGTCGATATCTAATTCGCATTTCCAAACAACCCCTTTGATGTGTGTTAAATGAAATCGAACATGTCAATACCCTTGTTTGAACCAATCCTGCTCAAAGGTCTAACGAACAGGAATTACACTTTGGTAAATCCTGTTCGACACCGTTTCTTTGGATGTGGACCATTTGGATTTCAATGGCATATCCTGTGCTTGGTCATTAGGCATCTGGCTCTGTAAATCTTTCCAAATAGCCACTGTCTCTGAGAAGTCAATTTGCTGTGAACTTTGTCTTTACGAAAATTGTGGCTTCTTATTAATTCAACATTTTATGAAAACAAAACACAACACGAGGATCCCTTGGAGAAAGCGTGCCTATTAGACATTATCACTGCCCCTGGATGAGACCGGGGCAGGAATCTTCTCTACTTGTAGAGGTGGTAATAAGCTGGCCCACACCCGTGCTCAAAGAAATAACAGATTATATGTCTCCACGTCTCCCGTTTTTTCTCTATCTGTTTCTTCATCTGAGCCATCTACCAAACAGGTTTCCAACATGCTTGAAAACTTGGTCTAAGTCCATGACATTGTTTTGGGGACTGCGGTCACCATCCATGTATGGGCAAGGCTGACATCTGAGCTGCACACACGACTGTGATCATCTGTGGTGTGAAGGGGCGGGGCCAGCTTGGCCAAAGAGAGGGGGCGTGCAGGCTGGCTGCTTTCCGTCTGGGGAAAGGAGAGACTCGGGTAAACCGGGTCCCTATTGTACAGTTTGATGCCCCATGTGCTGCGTATTGATTACCACTCTGTACTGACCGCCATTCCAAGTGCACTGTAATCTCCTGTGTATGGCCAGCTTAAAAGTCTTATGATCTATGGCCGAGAAAAAGATTAATCCAGATAGTGACAATGTTGCTAGCTTGGCAGTGAGCCCCCGACTTGTAGAAAACTCCAGAGAAATGGTGAGGCCCCAATGATGCATACACATCTGGGAGGCACTCTGCCAACAGCGAATCGTAAATGCATTGATACTTGGGATGAGAGGACTGTGCAGGGTATGCATTCATTTATGATCTATGGTCAGTTCATTACATAGGACTGAGATAGTCTGTAGTCAGGATGGCCATTTCTCCCCCTATGCGAAGTATTTTGGGTGCAAGGGCGGCAGCAATAATTGCACAAGGCATCACAGATTTCTCTAAGCACAACACCCCTCTCCGCTCAACAACTTTCTCTCACGGGGGCCCAAAATGGCAGCCTAAATGCTAATGGCCCTGTTTTTGGGTATTGTGGCATGCCATTTTGTTGAAGAGTGCTTTCAATGTGTGTGGTAGTTGCGGTTGTGTGGGTGGGTGCTGGCAGTCTGTTTGTGGTAGGCAGCTCGAGGTCACTGCCGGGCGTGTGTCTGACGGTCGGGACTGGGGGCTGTTGTGACGGGAGGTGCTCAGGGGGAGTAGGTAGAGTTAGACTCACTAAATGGGTGGATTGTGAAGGAACGCGTCAATCACTGGGCCCACTGATCCTCTGACAGTTTGAGACAAAGTCTATTAAACTATGTGCCCTCTGCAGTTTTATTGAAATGAGTGTCAAATCAAGTGCATGGTAGGACCTAGTGCCAATCCGTTTCTGCGTTAATCAGCAGAGCTATCTATGCCTTTATTGGTTCCGGAACTCTGGATATCTTTTCCCGATAGATAAGTTTGGGCGTAGTTCCTCTAAGTGGACAATTAGTAGTTTTTTCACTTCATTTTTAAAAATTCCACTCTGACTTTGTGATTATTAAAATTCCCTGAACAAGTTCGGCCACCAATTGGCTGGAGAAGGGGTTATAACGGGTTGGAGAATGTTAGCAACGGAAAGTCTTGCATTAGCGCTAGTTTGTGATAAAGGTTGTTGAATTTTTCCACTTGAAATTTTAATGTAAATTATGCAAAAATTTCACATGCCGGATCAGTACTTTCGTTTTTGTAGTGTGGTGGGTCCGGGGTGGGGGGTGTGCCAACAGTTCGCGATATCGCCAGCAATGGGGTGTGTGGTGAGGTGGCTACTAAGTCACCAGACGAACGGACATGGAGAATGGATAGATAAGAGTGTGCTCTTCTTAGTCTCTCCTCTTCATTGCTTTATTAAAGCAGGGCGCTGTTGGCATAACTGGGTGGGTGTTGGTGACGCGTTTTTTAGTATCTACAACTGGTTACTGCTAGTCATAGTCAATTTGGTCTATCCGGTGTAAACTAACTTTCAGCCCTCCAAACTTGACTTTTACTGGGAGGGAACAAATGGCGGGCTGGTCTCCTGGTACTGCATATATTCCTGATACCTCTTTCATATTAGCTAATGAGGGATCAAATAAGACCAATCTTAATCTCCTCCAAAGACAGGGTAATCCGCTGACCTTTACACAGATTTTATTACCCCATTAATTCTATAACTTGATTTGACCCATTCACCTACGTGTTTCCTGCTAATCCTTGGAAGGTGACTTCTGCGCGGGCGGCAGCCACTTCCATTCATTTTCTATGGGGGCTGGTCCCCACTTGTGCGTCTGGCAACCGCAAAATGACTGCATCCAACCACGTTTTTTGGCCGTGAGCCGCTGCAATTGAAAGTATTTTTAGCAGTGCCGCCTGTGTACTTTGTTCAGGACAGCCGCCCCCCGCGGCCAGCTTTGCCAGTGGGGACAAGCCCTAAGGACGGAGACTTTTAGGATCAAACGGTTACCTTACACGAGTAGTTCAATTTTATATAATAGGAGTATTTAAGACACCATTAAAAAACACATAGGTTTTCAACCCATTATTTACCTGGGTGCCTCTAACAGCTAGCCTACCTGAACATGGCGAATTGGTGTAAAACCCACACGGTAATGAAGTATTTTTCCCAACTAGACCCCAACAAACCCCCCGTTTTTGTTTGGCACTTCATCTGGGGTCAACTAAAGTTATGGACCCATGGACCCGTTTCACTGGGTTGTTAGATATGTGGCCGTGCCAGTGCACTCAGAATCCCATAGGGAAGAGCAGGCCATATTGGGTAGA
>CM070037.1:3718204-3731489 GCA_036250615.1 Ptychadena robeensis | reverse complement strand
TGTGAGTGATGAGCAGGGGAGATCAGACTACACACCAGGACTGACAATGTCACTGCAGCAACCACCATCCAACAGACATCTTCATTTCATCAGACAGCATCACCTGCTGGAGGAAAGTGGAAAATTTGATATTTTCAGATGTATCATATAAAACCAGAAATATAATAATGTACATTATAAGTATGAAACTACTGAAGATGAAATCTGTAATCCTGAGATTCTTTGTGAGCTGATTGATAAAAGTTTGTCTTCAGATTTGTATCTTTTTCTTCATTCCTCTTTCTAACACTACTAGATAACTCCCTCATACTTCTGAGATTCCCTGGCTACCCGCCCATGAGGACCTGAATTCCTTGTACTATCGCCTTTCCCTCTCATTTACACTCACTAGATCCCGCCCACAAATACACGCTGTCACATGAATTATGGGGTAGGTACCACTACCTACAGTTTATCCGCTGACTGGTCTGCTAGTCCTCCATACACACAGAGATCTCTGATCCTGACAATGAGAAGTGGCCCTGTCTATAGTGGATACGACAGCTTCCACACACCATACAATTTCACTTAGATTAGCAGTGAGCTTACAGCCGGGTATACAGGCTCTACTAGTACCGCACAACCTCACACATTAAATTAATTCTCTACTTATTATTCAGAAGACCGTAAATCCAGAGTAATCCGATATCCAATAAAACTGTGAGAAAACAGAAGTGACTTGTACAGATTGGGCTGTATTGTTTTATCTTCTTGGGAGCACACTGGGAAACACTTTCTTGCCGTTCCTCCTCGGCCAATCATTTTTGGAGATGAGAGTCCTCCTGGTGAGAGGCAAGGTCTTGCCAGTTACCTTTAGGAGGTTTCCTGCCGTGGAGAACTTGATTTCCTTTGGGCAACAAAGTTTTAGGGGTTAGTAGTCCCCAGGTAGGAGGAATCATTATCTATATGTTTATAAATGTATTTTGGAACTTATGCAAATAAACGAGTAACACTTTCTTGAAAGGGTTAGACTCCACCCTACTTCCCTCCTATAGGATCCAGTATCTGTAATGTTCTTCACCCAGCCCAGTGCTATGTAACTAGCAAATCACTGACATGGAGCCTGTCCGGAAAGGAAAATTAAAGCAGTGCTAGAACAGCAAATCGAGCCATGTATGGCCACCAAGAGATCTTTGAGAAAACTGGGTGAGAACAGATAGAGATTTGTGTTGATTCTCATCTCAAATTTTTAGTGTGAATATCAGCACTTTTGTGCAATTTGTGCAGATCTCGGATATAGTGCATAGTACCATGCGTTGCGTTCACAATATGCGCATGTACAAGTGCCGACTTGCACAATGAATGGTAATAAACTACTTCTATGAGTGTTGTCTCATGTGGTATAGATATTTTTAATTCTGCCACAAGATGTCTCCATGACATTTTCGCAATTAAGGTAATAATGACTGGAGATCACAAATTCTAGAATTTACTGTGAATATTAGGCAAAACATTTGTGATAATTTACAAAAATGAATATAGCCTGTGCTGGTCATCACTAACAGAGATATCTTGGAGAGATCTGCTTGGGAAGACTGCTAGAGAACTAAAGCCGTACACAGGTCGATATCTAATTCGATTTCCAAACCACCCGTTGATGTGTGTAAAAGGAATCGAACATGGCAACCCTTGTTTGACCAATCCTGCTCAAATGTCTAACGAACAGGAAATGAACATGTTGGTAAATCTCTGTTCGATCACCGTTTCTTTGGATGTGGACCATGTGGATTTCATGCAATATCCTGTGCTTGTCATTAGGCATCTGCTCTGTAAATCTTCCAATCAGGCCACTGTCTCTGAGAAGTCAATTTGCTGTGGAACTTTGTCTTTACGATTGTGCTTCATTAATTCAACATTTTATGAAAACAAATAACACAACACAGAGGATCCTTGGAGGAAAGCGTGCCTATGAGACATTAGCACTGCCCTGGATGGAGACCGGGGCAGGAATCTTCTCTACTTTAGGGTTGGTAAATAAAGCTGGCCACACCCGGCTCAAAGAAATAACAGATTAGAGGTCTCCCACGGCTCCCGTTGTTTCTCTAATCTGTTTCTTCATCTGAGCCATCTACCAAACAGGTTTCCAACATGCTGGAAAACCTTGGTCGAAGTCCATTACATTGTTTGGGGACTGCGAGTCACCATCCAATGTAATGGGCAGGCTGACAGCTGAGCTGCACACACAGACTGTGATCAGCTGTGTGTGAAGGGGGCGGGGCCAGCTCTGCCAGAAGAGAGGGGGCGTGCAGGCTGGCTGCTTCTCCGGCTGGGGAAAGGAGAGACTCGGGGAAACCGGGTCCCTATTGTACAGTTATTGATGTACCCATGTGCTGCGTATTGATTACCACGCTGTAACTGATCGCCAGTCAATTGCACGGTAATCTACCTGTGTATGGCCAGCTTAAGAGTCTTATGATCCTGATGCAGAGAAAAATATTATCCAGATAGTGATCAATGTTGCTGCTTGGCAGTGAGCCACCAGAGCTTGTAGAAAACTCTCAGAGAGATGGTGAGGCCCCATAGGATGCATACACATCGGGGAGGCATCTCTGCAACAGCGAATCGTAAATAGCATTGATAACTTGGGAGGATAGGACTGTGCAGGGTATGCATTCTTATGATCTATGGATTACATTCATTACATAGGACTGAGTATAGTCTGTAGTCAGGGCCATTTCTCCCACTATGCGAAGTATGTTGGGTGCATAGGGCGCAAGCATAATTGCAGGCATCACGATTTCTCTAGCACAACACCCCTCTCCGCTCAACAACTTTCTCTCAGGGGGCCCCAAACATAAGGCATCCTAAATGCTAATGGCCCTGTTTGTAGTGCATCCATTTTGAAACTTTCAATTGGTTATGCTTGTTGAGAATGTACAGCTCTATCACTGGCCGCCATCACTTCTTGACTAGTAAAATAGGAGAGTAGACTCCACTGAAATGTTGATTGTAAGGAACCTCAATCACTGCCCACTGATCTCTGACAGTTTGAACAAAGTCTATTAAACTATGTGCCCTCTGCAGATTTTATTGAATGAGTGTCAAATCAAGTTCATGTAGGACCTAGGTGCCAAATCCGTGTTCTGCGTTAATCAGCAGGCTAATCTATGCCTTTCATTGGTTCCGGAACTCTGGATATCTCTGTTCCTATAGATAATTTTGGGCGGGAGTTCCATCTAGTGGACAAATTAGTAGTTTTTCACTTCATTTTTAAAATTCCACTCTGACTTTGTGAATTAATTAAAAGTCCCTGAACAAGGTATCGGCCACCAAATTGCTGGAGAGATAGAGAAGGGTTGGAGAAATGTTATGCAAAGGAAAGTATTGCATTAGCGCTAGTTTGTTGATAAAGTTGTTGAATTTTCCACTTAAATTTTAATGTAAATTATGCAAAAATTGCACATGCCGGAGCAGTACTTTCTTTTTTGTAGTGTTTCCCCAACAGTTCTCTATATCTCCAGCAATTTTGGTGATGATGTTTCTACTAATTACACCAGACGAACGGACATGGAGAGAGGGATAGATAAGAGTTCATCTATCCCGCTCTTCATTGCTTTTATAAAGCAGGGCTCTGTTGGCATAACTGCGTTTTTTAGTATCTACAACTGTGACATGCTATTCATAGTCAATTTGGTCTATCCGGTGTAAACTTGCAGTCCTCCAAACTTGAACTTTTACTGTGAGGGAACAAATGGTCTGGGCTGGTCTCCTGGTACTGCATATTCCTGATAAGCCTCTTTCATATTAGCTGAATGAGGATTCAAATAAGACATCCTTAATCTCCTCCAAAGACAGGGTAATCCAGCTGACATGTTTACACCAGATTTATTAAACCCCAATTAAATTATATAAACTTGATTTGACCCATTCACCTACGTGTTTCCGCTAATCCTTGGAAGGTGACTTCTGCGCGGCGGCAGCCACTTCCATTCATTTCTATGGGCTTGTCCCCACTTGTGCGGCTGCAACCGCAAAATGAAATGCAGCCAACCACGTTTTTGGCCGTGAGCCGCTGCATTGAAATGTATTTTAGCAGTGCCCGCCTGTGTACTTTGTTCAGCCACGCCGCCCCGCGGCCAGCTTTGCCAGTGGGGACAAGCCCTAAGGACAGGAGGACTTTTAGGTCAAACGGTTACCTTAACACAGAGTAGTCATTTATAATAATAGGAGTATTTAATAAACCATTAAAAAACACATAGGTTTCAACAATTAGTTACCTGGGTGCCACTAACAGCTAGCCTACACTGAACATGGCGAATTGGTGTACCCACACGGTATGAAGTATTTTCCCAATAGACCCCAACAAACGTTTGTTTGCACTTCATCAGGGGGTCAACCAAGTATATGGACCCGATTTCACTGGGTATTTAGATATTGTGGCCGTGCCAGTGCACCTCAGAATCACAAGGGAAGAGCAGGGGCCATATTGGTTAATTGCAGCCCGTTTAAGAGCTGAAACTGAAGCGAGGGCCTCCCCACGATTTAAATGATTGAAACCTATATGTTTTTTTAATGGACATTAAATACACCTTTTATTACTATAAATGACAACTTTATGTTAAGATTACCGTTTCGCCTAAAAAGTAAGGAAAATTTCCGGGGGAACAAATTTTGTTTTGTTTGCTCAGGCTATAGATATTCACATGATTTGGGATGTTGGCCTTTAGAGTAGAGGTGCGGGATTTATGTGAAAGTTATTTGGCTACTAAACTGGCTTTCTCTAACATCACAGACCCCAACCTTTTCTCCTGGTTAGTTTACTGATTTACATATGTCCTCTGCTCATAAACAGTTCCTACATATAGTTTCTGTATGCTAAAAAATATATTCTGTTGACTGGGAAAAGATCTTCCCTTCCTACATTGGGCAAATGGTTTTCTTTAATCAATTAAAATATACTCCTGTATAAAAATTACATATCAACAATGGGGACATCCCAAGAAGTTTGATAAGCTCTGGGATGCATGGATGAACTCTTACAGTACTGTTCCATCTTCTCCAGGGTGGACAGAATAACTCTCACTAAAACAGTTTTATTGTGAGTTATTTTTCTACTTCTTCTTATTGCACTTGTGTCTTCTTATTGCACTTGCTTTGTGGGACGAACACACGCAACAACAAAGTCGTTAGGAGGGGTTTTCTTTTTAATGTGTTTGGTTTTGATGTTATACACTTGTAAAACTCAATAAACAGATCTTTTAAAAAACAATGATTATTTTGATATACATTTCCCTCACTCTGAACAGGATTATAGCTTTTCCCCTGTGTGAGATCTTTCATATGTGACAAGGTTTGATTTCAATGAAAAACATTTCCCACACTCAAGGCAGGAATGCGGCTTTTCTCCTGTGTGGGATCTTTGATGTGTGACCAGGTGTGATTTCTGTGAAAAAAAACATTTATCATACTCAGGGCAGGAATACGGCTTCTCCCTGTGTGAGATCTTTGATGTGTGGACCAAGGTCAAGATTAAGTGAAAAACATTTCTCACACTCAGGGCAGGAATACGGCTTCTCTCCTGTGTGAGATCTTTGAGTCTGACAAGGGTCTGATTTAGTGAAAAAAACATTTCCCACACTCATTGCAGGAATATGGCTTTTTCTGTGTGACTCTTGATGTGTGGACAAGGGTTGATTTCAGGGCCAAAACATTTTCCACACTCAGGGACAGGCATAGGGCTTCTTCCTGTATGACATCTTTGATGTGTGACAAGCTTTGATTTCTCTGTAAAACATTTTTCGCACTTCAGGGCAGAATCGGTTCGGTGAGATCTTCGATGTGTGACAAGGTGTGATTTATTTGAAAAACATTTCTCACACTCAGGACAGGAATATGGCTTCTCTCCTGTGTGAGACCTTTGATGTCTGACAAGGTGTGATTTATGTGAAAAACATTTCTTGCACTCATTGCAGGAATATGGCTTCTGACCTGTGTGAGATGGCAGAACTAGAGAAAGTCTTTGTTTAGAAGTGAAATCTAAACCTCTAGAACCAGAAAATGTATTCTTCCCCTGAAATCCAGCACCGTCCTGCACAGTATGAGGGAGCTCAGAGTCATTTAATGGTGAGTCGGTACTGTGGGGTACCCTATTTATAGGTGAGGTCTTTGTTTGTTCTCCTATACAGCCTCTTATGATCTCATCTTTCATCTTACAATCTGGAGATAATAAGAGATGATTCTTGGGGGGTTTCTCCATGGAAAGTCCTGAAATATATATATAAAAATCATGGTCAATAGGTATTAGTGGGATATGTCACCAAAATGAATCAGGTAGGCCTATATGAACAGATATTCTATGTGGTTGTCCAACCAGCTGGGAGTCTTTCCCCTTTTCAGGCAGATCACTTTTACATTGATATCTGTGTCAGAAGACAAGGAATAATGGGGACCAGGAGGTGCATAATCCTCACACCACCACAAGCCTAAACCCTGGATCATGTGATCACAGTCAATCCAAGAAGAGTTAACATAGAATAAGTAGTCAAAGTACTAGGAGTCTGATAAAACGCATGGGTGGAGTTTTTCTGTCTTTAGCTTGCTCCTTACTTTTTTGCTCAACACAATTGTTTAAAAAGTGACCATTAACTGTCTGCCTGCTTGTAGAAGGAAAGATGGAGATTCTCAAAACCTCAGAAAAGCATAATCTGTGTTTTCATATTCACCCTACTGAGGACCAATCAGTGAGCAGCAGGGCAAAGTTACAGTAGAAAGTATTATGTCTTACCCGAGCTGATCTCTGTAGGGGTTTCCTCTATGACTGTCCCCATCATCCCAGCCTCCTCCGTATATTGCTGATCATTCCTTACATACGTCTCTTCTACTTCAACTTTAATGTCTCTCAGATCTTCACCCTAAACCAACAGAATGTCAGATAATAACATCTCTAAATATCAGAATGTTTTCACAGCTTACAGTGTTCAGTCACATTATTGGAGCCTCAACTCCACCTACCTGATCATGGTGAGGGATGGTGGGACCTTCCTGTGTGGGATCCTGGGAATACAAAGGACGGGGACATCTCTCTGGTGGGTTGCTGTTATTAGAGGTCTCCATCATATCCTTATATCCATCTGAAAACTCTTCCATCACACTATACTCCTCATCCTCATATTCTTGTTTAACTACAATATTATAATCCTTGAGGTTTGCACTCTGTAATGTATAATAAAATATTTATTATAATAAACAGGCTTATGTATAGTGATCAATGATGGTAAATCACCTACCTGGTCATGGTGAGAGATGGTGTGACCTACCTGTGTGGAATCCTGTGAATCCAGAGGATGGGGACATCTCTCTGGTGGGATCCTGATATTAGGGGTTTCCATCACACTGTACTCCTCATCCTCCTCCTTACACTCTTCTTTAATAACCGTGTTATAGTCATTGTGTTTTTCACACTGAACATAGAAGAGACAGAGACATCCTGACATCTTATAGTATTCTGACACACACAATGCAGTCACCATCCAGACACATCTGTTACTGGATAATGTCCCACAATCCCCAGCTTACCTCTCCTGTCAGCAGACCAATCATGTTGTAGGTGACATCTAGGATTTTCTTCTTGTTGTGTCCTTCAAGATTTAGTGAGCCACAAGACACTGTGATGGTCATATGATCACCAGACATCAGAAGAGGAAATCTCTAAATGGAAAACCAAAAGAAATATCATGTGACCTCCCAGAATCTCTCACCTTTTTGGTCAGGTCTGTGTATGAACAATAGAGATAAGAGGGATGTCATGTGACCTCCCAGAACCATCCTCACCTCTCTGGTCAGTAGGTAGATGATCTCCAAGGTGAGGTTTAGTATACTCTCAGCCATGTCCTTGTCCATCTCCATTAATGTGGTCACGTGATCTATGCAGCTTTACCTGTAGATGGATAGTGAAGAATTATCTGAGCAGCACCTGATACTCAGACAGGGGTGTGATTACCTATTTTGGAAATAGCATGGCCAGTAATTAAGAATTTTATAGATATCATATTATTCAATCCAGGCTAAATATACAGTATGCCCCCCCCCCTCCATTTTCATTGATCTGTCTGCCTATCTACAGTGAAGAAAATAAGTATTTGATCCCCTGCTGATTTTGTTAGCTTGCCTTCTAACAAGGCTGATATTTGCAACTTTCATTTCCTCAACATATTTTCTATGGGATTAAGGTTTTGACCTCCAGTGCATGGAACCCAAGAGATTTCTTGTCATCAGTCTTTTAAATCATTAAGGGGGTCCTGTACCCTTAGCCTAGAATCACCCCAAAGCATAATTTATCTACCTCCATATGTGACAGAGGGATGGTATTCTAGGGGTCATAGGCATTATTATTCTGCCTTTAAATGTGACAATTTGAGTGAATGCAAAAGAGCTCAACCTTGGTCCTAAACACAGCACTATAACTCAGTTTTCCTCTGGATCATTCAGATATTCATAGACAAACTGCAGATGGGCCTATACATGTGCTGTCTTCATCTGGGAGACCTTCCGGGGCAAGATTTCAGTCCTACACAATGTAGTGTCTTACCAATTGTTGTCTTGGTAACTATGGTCCCTGCTGCCTGAGCTCAGTGACAAGGTACCTACCCACCCACCCGGGCTGCTCAGTCACCATTCCTATTACCATGATGATCCTGTATAGATGCAGACCAAAGGACCGTTCTTTTAAATTTCTACCTTTTGGAATTATTGCACCTTCTCATCCAGCTGCATGGCGATGTTCTTGTAGCTTGTCTAGCTTTGTGTAGGGCTCTGTCCCTGACATTCTTGGACAGCTCTCTTGGCCTGACTATGGTAGGTAGTTTGGGTTTGGATTGTTTCTGCCTTTTATACAAGAAGCTGGGATTAGGAGAATTCCCTCACAGATCTCAGCTCATTACCAGAATACAGTGAAGACTTATGAGCATGGTGGATTTGATTTAAATCAAACCGATTTAAATCACTAGTCAGTAAGGCTTGATTTAAATCATTTATTTGAATCAATCATTCTTGCCGGTATAGTTTCCCCTTGAATAGACCAGGGTGAGGGGACTAAGGACCACTCAATCTGTAAAAGCAATACATTATCCACTGTACAAAGAATGAAGTAACATCATATCAATAAAAAGCATCTGTACACATGCTATACGAGAGTTTGCCTCACAGCCCAAGTTATAGTGCCATCATCCCAACCAAAATATGAAGAACAGGATATAAGTAAAAATGTATCACGTTCCCATGTCCACGTACATACGCGGAAATGGGTAAAGGGATTTTTGAGGCATTAATTACAAAGTAAGGTGTTTAAACCACAGTATAGATACAGTATAATATAGAGTTCAAAAAAGTCTTCTTAGTTACGTCCATGGTTTTATTATACGTGATGTTTCACGTTTCACATTTGCATTTCATAAATCCAGATGGGTATCATAATGGGTTTTTAGGATGCCCATCTGGATTTATGGGCAGGCTTACACCCCCTCTCCTCATTTTCTCAGTGTACCACATCATTGCGATTATCACTGCAAATATTCTCCTGATGAAGCGAGTTTTCGCAAAACGCGTCGAGTTGCAAGTGTTATGAAATGCAAATGTGATATAAATAAATACCCCCAATAAATAAATAAAACAAACAGCCAACACAAGGGTATCGGTCATACTGAATAACCAAATCCACATAAAAGTGGACACAGACCCTCAGGGGTTACTCACGTCCATAGATCAATATAGGGTGGAAATTCCTGGTTTCTCAAGATGGTGTCCCAACTGTGCAGACACCAGTGGCGAACAGAGAGCCAAGAGAGCATAAATGCCGTGGTAATCTGCGCAAGACTGACCCAAACCATCAACTGATCATGTTTACCAAAGTAAATGTACTAAAAATCGGTGTCATTGGATGCAGATCACCACGGCATTTATGCGGTTAAAGTCTGTCTTGGCTCTCAGTTTCCCACTGGTGTCGGTGCAGTGGGGACACCACCTTGAGAAATTGTGTCTTTCCACCCTTTATGGATCTATGGA
This sequence comes from Ptychadena robeensis, assembly GCA_036250615.1. Taxonomy (NCBI): domain Eukaryota; kingdom Metazoa; phylum Chordata; class Amphibia; order Anura; family Ptychadenidae; genus Ptychadena; species Ptychadena robeensis. Next base: position 3,721,451 of record CM070037.1, on the reverse strand, counting down.
CGCGACTTACCCCTGAGGGTCTGTGTCCATGTTTATGTTGATTTGGTTATTCAGTATGACTGATCCCCTTGTGTTGGCGGTTTGTTTTATGTAAATTTGGCCTATGAAATTACATAATGTACCCCCTGAAAAAGTCTTCAACAATACTCGTGTTGGGGTGAAAATTGTGCCATTTTGGACTATTTTATTGCCAGTACATGTACAGAAAAAACAATAATATAGCGAAACAATCGTGGGAAGGGTGTTTAGACCCTTACCACGAAGTACATTCCCTCTGCGACAAAGCAGAGGCTAGGGGACTTTAAAGGGCTCCTCAGGTATGGGTGGATCCAATATAGTGAAAAAATGGTGTACACGAGGTAACAGAGAAGTAGACGGTAATTTACACTTCACCCTTCTGACCCTCCCCAACACTTCACTATTCCCCCCCCCTTTTGGTCTCTCACCTTGTTATTTCTCACTGTCAGAAATGCACACTTGGTGTGCATTTTCCTATCTACTAGGATATGTCACTGAACACTTTTGCATCCACGGCTCCTCCTTCACGGGCTCCACAACCTCCTATCTTCCCCGGTGCTCAGGGACACCCCTGTAACCATGATTTACCAGGCAATTACATTTTTTGACAGTCCACTACCTACCCCTAGGTGCCCTTGGTGGGTGGATGCTTGCCGCCTGCGGAGAGAGGGGGGCCTCCCGTTCCAATACCCGGTCTACGATCTGCCCCAGTAATATCATTTGTCACCCTACCAAGCCTAGTAAGTTGTATTCCCTTTTACCACTATCACCACCTTGGCTATATATTAATACTTACCTACATATATTAATTTTAGGCTACTCCAAATTCGACTTATGGCGAGCTAATTTCCCCTGATGAAGTCACCCCAACGAAATGTACGTCGGGACAGTCTTCGCCATCGTCATAGGCCCAGTCCATCTCGCTCATCTCCAGGAGGCGGGCTCTAAATGTTCCATCACATTACGCGTCGAGCCCACAGCTAGCGCTATTTATGGTTTATGTAACCTATTTTCTTGAACATTGTAATTTTTGTCATTGTGTACTTGTATTTACATTGTCTTCTGTGGTGATACATGCATATTACCTCCAGTAAATTACCGTCTACTTCTATGTTACCTCGTGTACACCATTTTTTCACTATATTGGATCCACCCATACCTGAGGAGCCCTTTAAAGTCCCCTAGCCTCTGCTTTGTCGCAGAGGGAATGTACTTCGTGGTAAGGGTCTAAACACCCCTCCCACGATTGTTTCGCTATATTATGCTTTTGTGCATCAACTTCTGTCGATTGTTTTTGGGATGTTGGCCACTTTACATTTGAGAGTGTAGTTTTATTGATTATATAATCTTACAAAAACCTCTGACATTGTGAATGGATTAAGGGAATTTATTTATTTATACAGCCTTATACTACATATTTAAAAACAAATCTTTATTTCATGGTGGAATAACCTTTGGGTGGTAACAGATTTTCCTCAAAATGCATTTTATTTTTAAAAAAATCTGATTTAAAAAAAAAAATTTTTTTTTTTAAATCACTGACTTTTATCCACCCTGATTATGAGAGAATGAAATATTGCTGGTTGGTAAGAGATCAATTTCCCTCATGTCAATCTCTGACTTTTGTGCACAGGATTTGTGAGGGTTTTTTGTCATTCTGTCTCAGCAACAATAAACCTCCCATATAATACTTCTTTCCCTCACTGTAACATTTACTTTTTGGTAGATTATCTGGCTTTTTTTGCTTTCTGTGCATATATTGGATCCTTGTTTGCCTGCCATTAGGCACCTGTTATGAGGGGAACATGCCTGTCACTGGACTATCTGCCCAAAAGTTGGATCTGTGTTTATTTCTGCAGATCATCTGTCTGTAATTTATTAATATTTTCATTGTTATATAATATGGCCCTTTTCCCATCCTTCTAGGCCAGACATAGACAAACTATGGCCTGGGGGATTGTTAAATCTGCCCCATTGTCACCTTGGGCAAAAGACTCTCTGGGTCCCCTCTGCTTTTCCCTGCAATAAGCGCGCATAATGCCTATACGAGTCTCAACATTTGCTTTTACCACCCTGGCCGGATGAATATTTTTTTGTGAAAACTGTACACAAAATTATCATCATCAATGTTGCCGCGAAAGCGAGGAATATTACACCTATGCCCGGCAACCTTACATATTTTTTAACCGGCCTGTCAAATTTAAGAGCCTATTGTGGCCCACCAGTCAAAAAGTTTTTTCTAGAGCCTATACCTAACTGAGCTCTGGTATGGGCAGGAGGAGAGGGGCTCCTGGTCATGTTTTGTCGGGTTTTATTATTGTTTGTCAAAATGTAAGTCCCCACTGACCCCGCCCCCCTGCAATGTTGGCGATGATAACAGTTTTAGGAGGTATTCAATTAACGCTGGTTCCTACATCCTCACATAACTTCATTTTAAATTGAGAGGAAATAAAATTATGTTTCAGTTTTTCACTTGTGACCGATCCCCCTGGACAATATCCGAGACTCGGTGCTGTATTTGTAATAATGGAATAGCTACCGGTCTTTAAAGTAGAAGACAAGAATGATAAAATTTACTTAAATGAAGTTTGCAAACTATATCTGTGAACATGCACGCTCGCCCCCAAATCAGAATATTAAAAACTGCCCACTTCCTCAAAACTTCTGCCATTAACTTCCTCCTTTATCTCTCAATGGTCCTCCTCCCACTCACAAGGAGACCTGGTCCTTAGCCACATACCCTGCAAAGGCCTCGTTACTTGCTTATCACGGACGCTTAAGTAGAACCCCTTTCAAAATATATTGTACCAATGATGACCCGATGTCCCTTACTCTGTTACCCCTGTGCCCTCTGTCCTGAGCTGGACGGTTGTTGAATGACGTTGTAGGAAAAATATTACTACAGAGAATTTCTATTTTATACATAAAAAAGCTCTGCTGAAATCTGGGAATGTCCCTACCTTAGAAAAAGGGATTGTCAGAAAGGACAGATGGGGGTATTGGCAACATAGAAGGTACCACAGCCATAACAGAGGGGTGAGAACCAAGACCAAAACTTCTACCAGGAATGAAGAGTCAGAGCCAACACTGATAATGATGAATCCTGGGTGAAGGGTGGGTCACTAAGTTGGGAGGGATCACAAAGATGGGTCATGAAGAGGATAAAGGGGGTCAAAGCCAGTTCAGATTAATGAGGAACAGAGGGGGGGGGGGGGGGGGGGGGGGGGGG
>CM070037.1:3700347-3714998 GCA_036250615.1 Ptychadena robeensis | reverse complement strand
CATTCTTCAGGAGCGCGCCGCAGCCACTGAAAGACTCCGGCCCGCGGCCCCGGTAGTATGGATGGTCTGGCTCCATTGCCTGTCATTACTAGGCTCCTATATTCAATTACATACATCTTACATAATAATAAATGCATAAATTAAGGGAAGAAGAAAATATATATGTACAAAACTATTAGTTTCATCTGTGTATCAAATATTACTTTTTAAGCAAATAAGATTATATAAAGTATACAGGATTATCATTCTTGAACATGAGTAATACATAGAGAAAATGTACCGTATATGCCGGTGTATAAGACGACTGGGCGTATAAGACGACCCCCCAACTTTTACAGTTAAAATATAGAGTTTGTTATATACTCGCCGTATAAGACTACCCCCTCTTCCAACGCACACCAAATGAAAAAATGTATGTAGGCAAGTTAAATAATGCATATTGGAATATATATAACTCTTGGAGGTCCCTACTTCGTTCTTGAATGAAGCCCTTCTCATGCAGGATTGAGCTGTAGAGGGCCTCCACATCCAAACTCACTAGCCAGGATTCAGATGGTATATGCAACCCATCTATGGATTGCAATAAATGTCTGGTATCTTTTAAGTAGGAAGGGAGGCCCTCTACATGGGGTCGCAGGTAGGTATCAATGAGGGAGCTGATTTTTTCCGTTATACTGCCTTTATCCGCCACTATGGGTCTTCCTGGGGTTTTTTTGCGCATTTGTGTACCTTAGGTAAGGTGTAAAAAGTAGGAATTGTGAAATTTTTCACCTTTAGGTAGTCTTTAGTGTCCTCATCTATGATGTTGTGGGAGTATGCTTCAAAAATGAGTTTATGGTATTCTTGTAGATAGTTATCTACCAAAAGTCTAGAGATTGGTCTGTACCAATTTTTGTTATTTAGGACCTTGTAACACATGGTTTCATAGTCACTGTTGTCCATGAGGACAATGTTACCGCCCTTGTCTGAGGGCTTAATTACAATGTTGTGATTGGATTCCAGTCGCCTCACAGCATTGAGTTGTTGTTTCGATAGATTTTTAGGTGGAGATTGAGTGATGTAATCTATCTATATCGGATGTAACTTTTCTAACAAAGGCATGGACCGCCGGATTAGTATTGAGGGCCGGGAAGAATTTAGATTTTGGTCTCATCGAGACTGTCTCATTGCCACTACTGTGGCTTTGCTGTATGTCAGAATCTGTGTCATCTTCCGAGGAGTCACTGTCAACTTGTTCAGATAAAAGAGATATCAGTATCTTTCTCATACGGAAATCTAAAGTGGACCAATCACTTGTGTCCACTTCAGATTCCGATCGAGGGTCATTAGGTGGTTTGTGATGTAACGCTTTTAATATCAAATTCCTAGCAAACAGATTAAGGTCTTTCAAAGTCTCAAACCTGTCCATGGGTTGATCCGGGCAAAAGCCTAGACCCAGGGACAGTGTTTGATGTTCTGTTGGTGTTAGTTGGTATGAGGAAAGGTTGACGATCCCCATTTCCTCTGGTTGCATTTCTGTGGATTTTAAGTGCCCCTTTTGGGACCTATATCGGTTTTGGGATCCGGAGTGGTCCGGTCTAAAAAAGTGTCCTGAGTTTGTTGTGTAGGGATATTTTCGTGTCTACTAGAGCTGGCTTGAGCTGTGTCCCCCACTTGGAATGATTCACCAGGCCCCGATTGAGACCGAGTTTTGATGTTGGACCTGGTTGTCCTCTCCCACCTCTACCTCTCCCTTGGGTTTGTCTATTGGGCCGAAAAGTTGCCTCTGGTTTAGACACTGTAGAGGTGTATGAAGATGAGTCTGATGACGCCTGTTCAGTATCAGTACCTCTAGTTCGGGGGGGTCTTGAGTCTTTCTTAGTAGGTTGTTGCCACTTATAGGCACGTCAACTATTAAAGGCTGAAATATCCCTGGAAAATTTCTTATTTTTCTTTTCTATAATACTGATATTGAGTTTATCAATCTGAGTTTTTAAATCCTGTTCTTTTTGTGTTGTCACTTCCTCGTTTATAATGTGATTATATTGGACTAGAAGTAGGTGTAATTCTGCATCAATGTCTCTATTGTAATCTTCCACCAACAACCCCATAAGCTTTCTAGAACATTCGGTGAGAGCCGCTTCCCATCGGGACTTGAAAGATGGGTCGCTAGACTTTACTTTGAATTATATGTAAACCCTTTTTCTCTTTTTTGACCATTAAAAAGTCCCCTGGTCATCTGCCAGTATTTGACAGATAGGTGCCACCATAGGAGGTTGAACCTTAACAGGCCCAATCTCACGTCCCGCAAATTGAAATTATTGGGACTTTGGTCAGTACATTCGGATTCTCGGTATACTCCCATTTAATATTATTTTTATCACCCCCAGTATAGGGCTGGACAATAACTAACAATATATATTGTGATATCATCTTTAAAAAAAAAACGGTGATATGAGTTGAAAACCCACGTCCGGTATTCTGATATGCTGTATCACTGGCAGGCAGATCGCTGTGCTGGGAGGAGGGCAGTCACAGAGGAGGCTGATCGACAGGTCCCCTGCTCCCCGCCCCCCTTCCCTGAGAGAGATCACTCACTCCAGGGAGGGAGGGGGCGGGAAGCAGGGGACCTGTCGATCAGCCTCCTCTGTGACTGCCCTCCTCCCAGCACAGCGATCTGTGTGCCAGTGTATCAGAGGTGAAGTCAGACATTCCCCCCCCCCCCAGTGCACAGCTGCTATAGTCGGTACACAGGAAGAGAAAAGAAGGGGGAAGCTTGTTTAGAGGAATAGAGGTGAGTTCTTATCCCAGTTCTTATCACAGTTACAGCTGATCTGCATAGAATGGCATGAGCTGAGTGTGATAAAGGGGCATCAGTTTCAGCTGGGGTCCTCTGGAAATATTCAGGACAGCTTATGGTTATAAAATATAGAAGAGGAGAAGGTGATAGCAGGACATGGGAGTTCAGAGACAGCAACTTTTAGTGTGTGTGGTGGCCAGTGGTGATACATTTATGTATACATGTAATGTTCATTAGTGTTGCTGTTCTGTATAACTGTATATGGTGTATAACTATTTGCAGTGTTGTCGTGGATGAATCTGCAGGTATGCAGGGTAGCGGTATCCGCCTAGAAGTATTATTTCATACTAGACATTAAGCCCATTAAAATAATGGGCGCTAGAACATATGTGGTGGAAGTAAGTCTATGTTCCTGTGTATGTCCCCAGTCTATGTTCCCTGTGTAAGTCTCCAGTCAATCTTCAAGTTCGGGGTGCCCACATAGGGCGACAGATCCCTGTCGCCTCACAGCTCTGCCGGCCAGAGAACGGACATGTCCAATATTCTCTGGCCTATGCCGTTAGTTTCAATGAACACAGGGCCACCTTTCCAGCTGATTGTCACACATGGAGATGAGCCTGCCGTGTGAGATCGGGCAAATTCAGTTTGCAGACATCCATTGTGTGTGTCCTCAGCAGTTTTTTCCTGAGGCTTGTGTAATATTGTCCATATCGATATTGAAATTATATCGTATCAACCAAAATTAAGAAATATATTGTGATATAAATTCTTGCCATATCGTCCAGCCCTACCCCAGTAACCCCCGTCATGTCCATCCTCATCCTCCATATGCCATGATCTGGATGAATAAGAACCTTCCCAGACATGGAAGTGTCATCTGGGGGTGATTGTGGGGGAAGTTTAGAGGAGACATTTCTGGGACTGGCAGCAGAGGAGATTAAAGCAGCCCCAGAATGCAACGTGATGACGTCATCACGTTGCATTCCAGAGCTCATCGGAGCTCGTCTGTCTGCACCCGTCTGTGGGTGTATGGCAGGCTTTAGGTTTATGTAGAGGAATGTAACCCCTGCAGGGTCAGACCTTTAGGTGAGTTGGTGGTGACATTAATAACCTCGGCAGACATGTGGTTCCTCTGTTTTGGGGGAAAAGGTAGGTGTTTAATGGGGTTATATGGATAGGTCACTATGGGAAAGGACAGTCAGGTGTACATTACCTCATGCATACAGACCTACCACCACTTTATCCTGAAGGAGCTGCTCACCCCCCACTACCTACCCAGTAATTTGCCCCGTCCTTCCTGTCATTACAGTATATTGTCACAGATGATTGGAATTCCTATCATGTATAGTTGTCGCAGCGGTGACGCCAGTGATTCACATGTGTGGAGTCACTGGACCAGCTTGCACGGTTGGCAGGGGCGCAATCCGGGGCACAGAGTCTAAGGGACACCTGGAATTCACCAGAGCTCCCTGCAAAAAGAGTTGGAATTGGCTGCATACAGCCACCCCATGTACCCCAAAATAGAAACACAACAATGATTGCTGTAGATGGACTGTTGTCTGTGAAAGCTTTATTAGGACAAGTATTATGTCAGTACTGTGATCATCATGTATGTGATCAGAATAGGATAGTGTTTACATGTATTGCAAAGTGCAGCCTGAAGTATACCCCAAAGAGAACAGACTGTGCTGTATTGTGAAATGTTGATTTGGGGGCCAGCATGGCAAAGCTGCATTATGTTAAATAAATGGTAGGCTGCTAGACCTGCAATTAGCTTAAAATGCTGTTTATCAATGTGATGTGTTCTAAGTAGCAGCAACTGTGCCAAAGTGTCCAATATTGCAAACACAAGTTTCCATGTCACTTTGAATATGCAAAATGTCGTACATTCTGTATATATCTGTCAATAATCCTGCAAAACCAATTTCAGCCACAATGTCGCTAGTGAGCACACTTGCATCAGTAGCAGCCAGCTACTATCACAGACATCGAGAAGGAGGGGGATTCTGAAGATATCTCCCTCTGTCGGCTCCTGTCAGCCAGCACGCAGCGAGGGAGCGTGGATCAGGGGAGCAAACCCCCGGGCTCCCCTAGATGGTCAGCTTGGGACAGGAGAACACACTAGCACCAGCTCCCACACCCGGCGTATAATTCAAAAGTATGTATGTAACGAGGGTGGCCGGTGCTGAACCTGTTAGTGCATCAGTGGCCCTAGGTTCTTTTTAGGATAGTCCTATGCCCAGCGTTGCCTCCCACCAATCACACAAAAACGAAGTCAGGCAGCTGATAAGGGATATATACAAGTCTTTACTGGGGAAGATATATACAGTTCATCACCAAACCCTAGCCTGGGAATGAGGCACACACTTGGATCTACTGTTCCAAACAATTCTACCAGCTGCAGGGTGACTGATGGCTTTCTATTCCCAGTGGGAGAGGGTCAGAATCACAGCCCAGCGTTAACGGAAAATATGGAGCGGTCCAGTGAAGGTGAAGAAAGGAGGAATCCTGCGTCTGCCTATTTCAGCACCTACCGGTATAATGTGTCCATCCGCTCGGGTACAACTTGAGGGAAGGAAGACCTGGTCCAGAGGAACAACCCTTTCAGTTATCACGGATAAGGGTCCTTGAATCCCGGGCACTAGCAGAGGGACGGCCGTCGGGAGAACCCAGGAAAGGTGGGAGCCCAGTGCTCAAGAGGGTGAGACACGCTGGCTGGAATACAGGTTGCTTGAGGAGCTAACCCAACTCTGACTAGGAGAGCCTTAGGAGGTATATTGAACCCCTCTGCCTGGAGGAGGACAGTAGCTTGTCTCCAGGCAGATATGAAAAGCTACAATGTAAGGCCAGGAAAAGAGAGGGAAACTGAGGCGCCATCACTCATCCCTGCACCTGCTACAGAGGAATGCAGAGACAGTTAAAGCTATACACACATTTACACAGCACATTAATCATGTCATGGCAGGATCCACAAATATACAATTTACGTGTATCCCACTACACTACATGTATAAATAGGTATGTAGAAATATATATGTATGTATGTTGTATATGTATATTGCATATATATATATAGAGAGAGAGAGAAAGATATTTTGGCAGAAGTCTTGGTGAAGGTTTCCATTTATTCAGGTCACTGTAATTTTTGTCATGTTGGCTTATTACCAGATCGACTGTGTTTCTTGATACGTGTTTCTTGAAGGCGTTTGACTAATCCGAATTCAGTGCACACTGAATTGAGAAAGCAGAACTCATGATTAACGAAACAGCATCCATAAATAAACACCTGTTCAGTTCATATCACAGTTTGGTTTAATAGTTTGGCAGGATACATAGTGTGGTTTTCTCTCTATTTGATTATGTTCTCATTGTAAGCCAAGGTAGGCATCAGGCCTAGGAATACATTTTTGCCTAAAATTTTTATTAACATTTCCTTTTCTTGTTTTTATTTATTCAGAACAACTGGAAACGTCCAGGAGAAGGAGCAGGAACACGGAAAAGTTCCCGGCTGTCAACCCCCAGGAGGTAGTGGAGGACATGGAGCAGGAGAGAGCAGGTCCCTCAACTGCCAAACCCACTGCACATTGCAGCCTAAGAAAGGGAACCTCCAAAAAATGTCCCCCTACTAATTTGCCCAAACCTTTTCCCTCTGAATTCTGAAGTGAGTTGGTGTCACTGATGAGGGAGAATCAGGCGGAAAAGGTTTGGAAAAGGTCCAAACTTGCTGAGAGTAACTGCGCCACAGAATTCAGTGCGTCCCTCGGCGGGGACCAGGAGCAATTCCCTAAGGCTGCAATGCCCAGAGTGAAAGCCACATTGACGAATGTGGTTTTGCAGTTGAGGGAAGCCTTCATGCCTCCTGTTACCATGTACGCCACACCTCCACCCCTCCCTGAATCAGAGTCCCTCCCAACCTGCCCAAAGTTTTTGCGCCCAACCCTATTTTCACCCCACGCCCAAACGCGTCACCCTTTCAAAACATCCAACACAACCTTTAGGCCCCCTTTCCAGTCATGCACACCCACCCAAGATATTTCTAACTGCTTCTCATCCTCTGTCACCAGCCCCTCCCTTTTTGACCTTTCCAAAGATGCCCAGTTGTAACTACCCCCCCCACCCCCTTTTGGTTTTTTTGTTTAAAATGTTATAAATAATGTAAAAAAAATTATTTGTATCAATGTTTTTTTATTATAAACAATAAACCGTAAAAACCAGTGTATTTAGAGGGACTGGTAGGGTGCTGGGATAAAGTGGGGAGGGTATTAAGGATGTAGTGGTAGTGGTAGATGGGCATAGGGGCTACACATAAGGGAGCAATAGCTCTAGAGCAAGGGACAGAAAATGGTCCATTTAGTGAGGCAGAATAGACGCTATATTGATGAATACTGCCAGGAGACGGCTGGAAAAATGAAGTATCCTTTAAATTTCTCCTGAACCTCCATTGCAAAGGCCAGGTTCCTCACTGGAGGCCAATCAACACCTTGGAGGTTATCCTACAAGTTAGGTTTGGGTTCACACAAGATTGTTGAGGAGGCATACACCATCAACATTTTCAGACAGCATCTGCATGCAGGTTCTATGAACACGCCACTTATTTGACATTATGCCAAACGTACACTCAACCATGCGGCGAACACGGCTGAGCCTGTAGTTGAACATTCTTTTGGCAGTGTCTATTTATGTTGAGGCTGAGGGCAAAGGCCTCATCTGCCACAATCACATAGGGCATAGGTTGTCCTCCAGGTTCCAGGAGTGTAACAGAGGGGATAATAAAAGTGCCGCCTGCAATACTTTTGCCCATGGGTGAGGTACGGAAGATCTTGGAGTCTGAGGTACTTCCATACCCACCCACGTCCACAGCCAGGAGATTGTAATTACAGTATTTTTTGCCAAAATTGGGGGCCAAAAAGTGCCTGCGTATTATATGCCGAATGCACCTTGGCCGGCACGGAGATTAGCTGGGGGAGCTGTCAGATGTGAGATGCCGGCTAATGCCAACTTGCCCATCTGAACTGTGTAATTGCCTATGCCAGCCCTTTTTTACTGGTGGGCCACAATGGGCTCTTAAATTTGACAAGGCGGCAACATTGATAATGATAATTTTGTGTACAGTTTTCACAAAACAAACATTCATTCTGCCAGGGAGGTAAAAGAAAAAATAAATGCGGTAACTTACATGTCTATTTAGTCTAAATATGGAGGTTTTGGTGACAAGACGCTCTGGCTCTCCCTACTTGTTTTCTGCAATGAGCAGAGATAGGGCAAATGTTCGGACTTGTCTAGGCATTATGTGCGCTTATTGCAGGGAAAAGCAGAGGGGACCCAGAGAGTCTTTTCCCCAAGGTGACTAGGGGGCAGATTTAACAACTAAGCGGGCCAGATGTTGCCCCCGGGCCTTAGTTTGTCCATGTCTGGCCTAGAAGGATGGGAAAAGGCAGACCTCAGTTACATTCAGATAAAACCAAAAGAAAGAATCATGCAGATGATGCCAGTGATGGGCAGATAATATCAGTGACAGCAGAGAATACCAGTGATGGGTAGATGATACCAGTGACAGGCAGATTGTGTGTGATCGCTCCTGTTGCACCTGTCTACTTGCCTAAATCCAACTCGACCATTCAGCTTTTTGCAACTTCGTTTTGCCCAAGTTGTGTTCTGGCATACCACTATGGAAAATAACAATTGAAATATTATATAACAATGAAAATATTAATAATGACAGACAGATGATCTGCCGAGCCGTTCCGTCGATGCAAAGCTGAACGTAGTCGAGTACGTTGAGCCTTTGCATCGGCGGATAAACACAGCATCCGCTGAGCAGGTAAGGTATATGTGCTCCGTTGGGATCCCCGTCAAGCACAGCGCTTAGTGGAGGGGGTCCTGACGTATAGTGGAAACAAGCCCCCTCAGTGAGGGAAAGAAGTATTATATGGAAGGTTTATTGTTGCTGAGTTAGAATAACAAAAAAAACTCACAAATCCTGTGCACAAAAGTCAAGAGATTGACATTGACACAAAGGTGAGGAGGATTCTGGGAGGTCACATGATATTTCTTTTGGTTATCCAGATACAGAGATTTGCTCTTCTGATGTCTGGTGATAATATAACCATCACAGTGCCTTGTGGATCACTTAGTCTTGAGGGACACAACAAGAAGAAAATCCAAGATGTCACCTACAAGATGATTGGTCTGCTGACAGGAGAGGTGAGCCGGGAATTGTGGGACATTATCCAGTAACAGACGCAGGATGTGTATGGATGGTGACTGTATCATTGTGTGTGTCAGGTTCCTATAGGGTGTCAGGATGTCTATGTCTTTTTTATGTTCAGGGTGGAAAACACAATAACTATAACACGGTTATTAAAGAGTGTAAGGAGGAGGATGAGGAGTACGGTGTGATGGAAACACCTAATAACAGGACCCCACCAGAGAGATATCCCCGTCCTCAGGAATCCTAGGATCCCACACAGGTAGGTCACACCATCCCTCGCCAAAATCAGGTAGGTAATTTACCATAATTGACCACTTAAACATAAGTCTGTAATGTATAAAAAATATACATTGTCATAGCCACAGCAAGATCATGTCCATGGTACATGATTGGAAAGGTGATGTCTATGATGAGTACAGTCCTCCATATGCAGGCATTGTCAGCTATGACGCCTTCTATAGAGGTGTTTGTGCCCTTCCATATCATCACCTATCAGCTGTATGTACCTTAGGTCTCCAATCTACATCTAATCTTGTCTTCACATTTGTCCTTATGGGTTGTTAAAAGGCTAACCTGCTGTGGTGTTGAAGGGGAGGAGGGACGTGAGGAGTTGGGGTGGGGGAAATACTGTTTCCACCGCTCAGTAGAATAGACACATAACTTCTCTGACCTTTCTCCTCCTGGTGGAGACTTCACTCCCAACTCCTGGTTCCACCTATTTCCCATTTGTCTTATGAAGAACTTGAACTGTACCTGGTCAGTAACCAGTAAAGTTAATACTAATGTCCCCACGTGGCTTGTGCCCTTCCATGGTAATAAATCACAACCATAAGCTCACCCACGGAGTGCTCTTTCAACACAGAGAAATGCATGCCCTTACGGCATTCAGCAGATGAACTACCACTGACTTCTTACAGGCCTTCAGTGCGATGGCATTGCAGTGTGGTAGAAAGAAAGCGGAATCATCTGGGATCTCACCATCTGTGACCGGCTTCAGATTAGCTTGCACAGCATCCCAGAAGGGACGGATCAAGGAGCATGACCAAAATAGCCAGAATGTCTCAGATAGTGTGGGAAACATGCAGTGCAGGAATGCGGGTGTCCTATACCAGCAGGTGAGTATTTTGTAGCCCAGTTCCTGAAATGTGTTACAAAATGAGTCGTACACAAAAAAAATACCATTTTCTGTTTTTGAGAGTCAGTGAACGTCCTGTCTAGCTTTCATTCCCATTTAGAGAGGAATGGCAGTTCCATGTCTGGTAATGGGCCACTGTCGGGTGTGAGGCTATTCCACTCACCGAGCTACCCAGCATCCAATGTAGGGAAGGCAGAGGAAAGTGAAAGGGGTATTGTTCCAGTCCCACTCTTCTGTTCTGCATGCTGACACCAGTCTCTTACCCGCACTAGGTGCACCGCACCATAGTACAGGAATATGTTCGGAGAGCCCGTCCCACCCAGAGGAGTCTGGGGCGCTTGCCCTTCCATATAATATACAAAATTTTGCATTTTTCTAAGTAATGTGGCCAACATCCCAAATATAAATATATAGAGAACACTGCGCATGGTGTAATAAACATCCATGAGCAGCAAAAAATTCCCCCCGAAACAGTTCAGGGGCTAGGGGACTTTAATGGCCACGAATCTGGATCAGAGTAAATACCAATGTCAAAAGTATTAAAAGTAAAACATAAGAACATGTTTATTATATAGTCATGATAAAAAACATATAGCATGGCATAGCTAGAATGGCTAACATCAATACATGAGATAGGTAGAATCAGTAGTCCATATAATGTACAAGTAAACAAACAGAAAAATAATAAGTTCATGGGTCATGGTTGTAGACAGTGCTAGGATAAGGGGCCCTGTCAAACAGGGTCCACTTCACCCCAACGCGCGTTTCGTGTATGTACTTCCTCAGGGGGTGTTTTTTTATCCACATGAATCCCGTATCTTCAGATATCAGTGTCAGATTAAAAAGCCAAAACAGGGATAAACAGCGGAGGATGTAGGTTAGCATCAGGGTATGGGTAAAGAGTAATAAAGTAGGTAATGTTACTGAGGGTTCACTCACTTGTAGAGATGTGTAAAGTGCCCAATCAATGGAGCGCAACAGCCAGATGCCCCCAACGGGGCTATCCCGGACCAAGAACGAGGGGCCAAAGAAAGGTGACCAGGCAGCGAACAGGACCTGTGCATCAAGGGTCGACCTATATGAATGTATTAGTGTATTACATTAGTATACAATGAGCAGTGGGGGGAGGGGAACCAACCTATAACGTGATAAGTTATTAAGGCCATAAGAGGTGAGGAAAGAAGTGTTGAAGGGTGGGAAATGAGTTGAAATGTGAATGGGAGTGTGATGGTAGAGGGGAGGAAAAGAAGGTGCATGTAAATCCCATAAATCAAAAAACAAATGTGAAAAAAAGTGAAAATGATAGGGGAGGTGAAGATGAGACAGACGTCATTATTGTATTCAGTGGATGTGCAGTGAAATGTGACACGAATAGGTTTAATTAGTGTTAAGCAGGCCAAGCCCAGACCTCATTAGATTAATAGTAGGTAAGATTAATGTGGAGGGTATAAGTATCAATAGGAGTAAATGAGTAAAAAGTGAATAAACATAAAATATCATAGAAAGAAGTACCAATATACTGTTAAAGTAAAATAATAATGGTGCTAAGGATAGATAGAGTAATAGATATACCTGTGCGGTCTGTAAAAAAGTCACGTTCTCAAGATAATTAGGTTAACCAAGTAAGCCAAGTATTTAGTAGTAATCAATATTCAAGGGCAAGGTTTGGTTGATCACTTGGTAATTAGGTGAGAAGATGGGTGATGTAGACGGCTTCGACCTCCTAGTGCCCCTAATCCCGTCCGCTGCCCGAGCCAACCCTATAAACCCCCCGTCGTCGCCGCGTCGGGCGCATGTGCCGAAGCCGGCGCGTCACAGCAATCGCCATACTGTGCATGCGCCCGGGACCCGCACCCGGCGCGGCGGCGTGCGGACGTCAGGGGCGTCTGCATCACCTGGATACAGCACGGGAGCACGCCCAGCAGCGGGAGGGGCCATGGCAGGACCGAACCAATGGGTGCAATCCGGCCAGACCCCCAACCCATCACCAGCGCACGCCCCCCCCGCCACACCAAGAAGCGATCCAGTCAGCCCCAAATTAGTGCCAAAAAGGGCACCTGGCCGTACTAAGACGGCCATTTCCGTCCGCAACTTGGCAAAGGGTAGGATGAGACACTCCACCTTAATGGCTGAAAGGTTGATCAAGAAAAATTTTTTTGGTTACATGAATCAATGATGTAATGATGATTCCGGGTTGTGAACCAACCATTGGTTTCACTAAACATCCTTCGATGCCTTCGCTGTGGCATACTGTATGGGCAAATCAAATCAAAAGTGGTTCTGGATATTGTTCCAGTTGTATATACTGAAACGTTGTGGTAGGTAATAAGGTGTAATTTAGGTTAGTGTAAATCTGAATAGAATTCCCTCTTAAAAACTCAGTATGAGGTATTAGGTAAATAGGTATATTTACAATACAAGAGTAATTACGTTCATATTGAGGTAGTGATGTAAATCTGTCATACTTGACATTAAGATAATACAGTAAGGTCCAAGCGTATATAGGTATATAAATAAAGAATGTATTAGGGTTTGTATCTTAATTAGTCAAGGGAGATATAGAGGGAATTCTAGACAGATACAGCAGAGGAAAATGCAAAGACACAAAAAATGGGTATTTTCTACCCTGGAAAACAATATACCAAATTTAGCATTTTTCTAAGTAATGTGGCCAACATCCCAAATATAAATATATAGAGAACACTGCGCATGATGTAATAAACATCCATGAGCAGCAAAAAATTCCACATTTCACATTTCCAGGTAGTGAATGTCTCCCAAAGACCAGAGAAAACTCAACACTTGCTGCATATGGGCTACAATAAAATAAAGAGCAAGGGGGAAAAGAGCATCCCTGCCTCGTGCCATTAGATATAGGAAATGGGTCAGATACTGTGCCATTGATTTAAGGGAGGCAGTCATTGCGGATGATCAGATGAAATGGGTATCCGCACTGGTAGGTCACCCCGGCGGAGCCAATAACCTCCAGGAGGGGTCACAGAGACCGTCTCATAGTCAACATGCGTCTTGAAATATTAGGAAGGAGATACATGGTAGCACCGTCAAACTCAAAATGTCCACGTCTCCAGGCTGCTTTCATGATTTTTTCCTTAACCGTGTAGAAATGCACCCAACAGAGAACATCTCTGACTTGATTGGGGTCGGTAGGTCACAGCCCTAGACTTTGGTGAACTCTATCCAGCTCAATTGCTGTGTCAAGGGGGTTCTCAGGAGCAAGTGGAAAATGGCCATGAACGTAGAATGTAAATTTCCAAAGGCAGTGGCCTCTGGGATGCCCGATACAAATATTATTTCTCCTGTTACGATTCTCAATGGGACAGGGAGAGTGTAGAGATTTGGGCCTGATGGGTGACTTGATTGCTTTACAATTGACTGACCCTCGGATGGCCGGCGGGCTGCGGCGCTCCTTCATGCCTGGGACAGGTCCCTGTTGTGCAATGTTTAATGATAATAAAATTATTGATTTTACATTATGATTGAAGAAAAGTCCAAGGAGGCTTGCCACCTCCACATAGAGTTGATCCCTCACTGCGGTGTAACCCATTGGGGTAAATATATTGTGATACATGGGACATTGTTGCCAAGCACAAGCCAAGTTTCTAATAGTTATTGAACATATTTTCTTATTTTAGATTTATCCTTCTACTTTACTTTTGTAGATATTGTAGGTATTTATCTGATGTTTTGTGTTTGATGGCTTTGTGTGATATTATAAAGTTACACAAATTGTTTAATTTTCTAGCTGAACACACACACATTTCATATCACCCAATCCAGCCAGATTCGAGTTTCTCCAAATGTTTTCAATAGAAATAAATCTTCCATGAATCATGTGACAGGATGTATGTGTGGGCGGGATCTAGTGAGTGTAAATGAGAGGGAAAGGTGATAGCACAAGGATTTCAGGTCCTCATGCGCAGGTAGCTGGGGAATCTCAGAAGTATGAGGGAATCATCTAGTAGTGTTAGAAAAAGGAATACAGAAAAATATCTAATAATACAAATACGAAGACAGACTTTTATTAATTGTTATTTTCATCATTTATTTATATGGCACCAACATAAATCATAGCGCTGTACAATACATTAGAGTGGAGATACAACACAAAATAACACATACATGTACGGATATGACACAGGAGGATTAGAGGGCCCTGTCTGATCGGTCTTACAATCTAATAATCCCACAATGAATTTCAGGATACTAGGAATATACATCTTCAGTAGTTTCATACATTTTAACTATATTCATAGATTTATTTCATCTAGGAAACATGAAATATTACATCGGAAAATATATTTTCCACTTTCCCCCGGCAGGTGACACTGTCTGATGATATGAAGATGGCTGTGCAGGATGATTACTGCTGCAGTGATATTGTCAGGCCCGGTGTATAGTCCGATCTCCCCTGCTCACCACTCACAGGTAATATTTAGATCATCACAATGTCTTTCCTTGAAGCATCTGCTGGAGAAACACAACTAGCAATGTATGACACCAAGCAA
>CM070037.1:3681504-3700002 GCA_036250615.1 Ptychadena robeensis | reverse complement strand
CTCACACTCAGAGCAGGAATACGGCTTCTCTCCTGTGTGAAATCTTTGATGTATGACAAGGTGTGATTTTCTGAAAAAACATTTCCCGCACTCAGGACAGGAATACGGCTTCTCCCTTTTGTGAGATCTTTGGTGTTCAACAAGGTTTGATTTCCGTGAAAAACATCTCTCACACTCAGGACAGGAATACGGCTTCTCTCCCGTGTGAGATCTTTGATGTGTGACAAGGTTGGATTTCTGTGAAAAACATTTCTCACACTCAGAGCAGGTATATGACTTCTGTCCTCCATGAGATGGCAGAACTAGAGAAAGTCTTTGTTTAGAAATAACACCTATTTTACCTCTAGCACTGGGAAATGTCTTCTCCCCCAGAATTCCGTAACCATTCTGGACAGTATGAGGGAGCTCAAAGTCAGTCAATGGTGTGTCTGCACTGTGGAGTCCCCTATTGATAGGTGAACTCTTTGTCTTTCCACCTACACAATCTCTTGTGATGTCCTTATCTTCCCGCTGACCATCTGGAGATAATGAGAGATGATTCTTGGGGAGTTTCTCCATAGTGAGCCCTGAAATATATATAAAAGCCATGATCAATAGGTATATGTGGAATAGGTCACCAAAAGTAATCAGGTAGGCTTATATGAACAGATTTTCTATGTGGATGTCCAGCCAGCTGGGAATCTTTCCCTCTTCAGTCAGATCACTTCTACATTGATATCCTTGTCAGAAGAGAAGGAACAATGAGGACCAGGAGGTGCATAATCCTCACACCACCACAAGCCTAAACACTGGATCATGTGACCACAGTTAATCATAGCAGAGCTTGTAACATAGAGCAAGTGACCCCAGGACTATGTGCTTTTTTCAGTGTTTAGGGAACTTTTTACCTTTCTCCTCGACACACATGTTTACAAAACTTTAAGTGATAATTAGCTGTCTTTCTGCTTGTACAGGCAATGAGGGGGATTCTTGGAACCCCAGAAAAGCATAATCTGTGCTCCTGTAACTGGGAATAAAACACAGAATAATATGCAGGGTCCATTACAGCCTTCTATTGGCTGATATTACTCAGCTTCCACCCTACTCAGGACCAATCAGTGAGCAGTAACAGAGCAGAGATAAGTAAAATGTATTATGTCTCACCCGTGCTGATCTCTGTAGAGGTTTCCTCCTCTTTGAATGTCCCCATTATCTCAGCTTCCTCCATATATTGCTGATCATTCCTTACATATGTCTCTTCTACTTCACCTTTAACTTTAATGTTCCTCAGATCTTCACCCTAAACCAACAGAAAGTCAGATAATAACATCTCTAAATATCAGAATATTTTCACAGATCACAGTGTTCAGTCACATTATTGGAGCCTAAACTCCACTGACCTGATTATGGTGAGGGATGGTGTGACCTTCCTGTGTGGGATCCTGGGAATCCAGAGGACAGGGACATCTCTCTGGTGGGTTGCTGTTATTAGGGGTCTCCATCATGTCCTTAAATCCATCTGAAAACTCCTCCATCACACTATACTCCTCCTCCTCCTTATATTCTTGTTTAATAACAATATCATCATCCTTGAGGTTTGCAATCTGTAATGTATAATAAAATATTTATTGTAACAAACAGGCTTATTTATAGTGATCAATGATGGTAAATCACCTACCAGATCATAGTGAGGGATGGTGGGACCCTCCTGTATGGGATTCTGTGAATACAATGAACGGGGACATCTCTCTGGTGGGCTCCTGATATTAGATGTTTCCATTACACTGTACTTCTCATCCTCCTCCTTACACTCTTCTTTAATAACCGTGTTATAGTCATTTTGTTTTCCACCCTGAACATAGAAGAGACAGAGACATCCTGACACCTTATACCTGACACACACAATGATACAGTCACCATCCAGACACATCCTGCGTCTTACTGGATAATGTCCCACAATTCCCGGCTCACCTCTCCTGTCAGCAGACCAATCATCTTGTAGGTGACATCTAGGATTTTCTTCTTGTTGTGTCCTTCAAGATTTAGTGAGCCACAGCTGATGTCTCCAGACATCAGAAGAGGAAATCTCTGTATGGAAAAACCATGAAATATGTTATCATCCCAGAATCCTCCTCACCTCTCTGACTATGCATGTGTGATGTTGCATCTTCTAGAGGTTTCTGCTTGCCACAGACATTTTCTCCTCAAAAAAACTCACAATCCAATCCAGATATAAAAGACACCATAACAATAGTGACTTAGAATAACTTTATGTATGTCAATAGATGGACCAGCAACTACATGGTTAAGACCTCTATGGTACTTGATCTGCTCATTCATTTATACAAAGTGTGTGCTTTTCAACCTGATAACAGGGCAATACTGGGTGGGGGAAGGTCTATGGGAGATGCAGGAGGTTATATAGACCCAGACACTTTTGGATTTCCTATGATGAGATGCGTTCTTGGTTTGATATAGGCTGACAAGGTAAGATAGTCCTTCAGCCACTATATTACTATTTGATCACATTAGATGTGATTTGGTTTTGGTACTTATGACCAACTACCAGCGCTGTAACATTTTTGGAATAAGAGTGTCTACCCTTGATTAGACTTCCTTCCAATACATGCTGTTTAGCTCAGTGATGAGCAGCTTTACCTGCCATGTGGGAGATTGGGGTTTGATTCCCTGACTTCACCAATCCTGACTAATATCCTTGATATTTTCTTGTCTTTCTTACCAGCCCTAGGAGAGTGACACATTCCGCGGGGTTACAAATATTTCTCCTCCTGCTGCCACACTCATAACCGTTGAATATATTGCTTTAACTGTTGTTAATATTAAACCCTGACATGGCTAAGATCCAATCAACCCAATGTAAAGTGAGTAAATCGAGACCTACTTTTGTATTCATTTATGATGAACTTATTTACAGGAAGTGCAGAATTATTAGGCAAATGAGTATTTTGACCACATCATCCTCTTTATGGTCTTACTCCAAGCTGTATAGGCTCGAGGCCTACTACCAATAAGGCATATTAGGTGATGTGAATCTCTGGACTGGAAGGGGTGTGGTCAATGACGCAACACCCTATATAGGTGTGTGGCAAATTATGAGGCCTTCCTTTCCGTTGGCAAAAGGGTCAAAGGAAGGACTGTGACAGCTTAGAAAAGTCAAAATGTGGAGTATCTTGCGAGGGATGCAGAGCACTCTAAATTGCAAAGCTTCTGAAGCGTGATCATCGAACAATCAAGCGTTTCATTCAAATAGTCAACAGGGTCACAGAAGGTGTGGACAAAAAGGGCGCAAAAACGCCCAGACTGGAAAAGCAAGCGTGCAGCTGCCAAGGATGCCACTTGCCACAGTTTTGGCCATATTTCAGAGCTGCAACATCACTGGAGTGCCAAAGCCAAGGTGTGCATACTCAGAGGACAGAAAGGCGGAAGAGCGACCACCACTGACAGACACACAGCTGAAGTCAAGCTGGGGCCAAGAAATATCTCTAAGGTTTTATGGACTGATGAAAATGATAGTGAGTCTGAGGGGCCAGATGCGATTTGGCAGCGTGGCTGGTTGGTAAAGGGCAGAGAGCTCCCAGTCCGACTCACGACGCCATCAAGGGGATGTGGAGTACTGTTTGGGCTGTTATCCATCAAAGATGAGCTTGTTGGGTGCCCTTTTCGGGTTGAGGATGGAGTCCCAAGCTCAACTCCAGTCCTATGCCAGTTTCTGGAAGACCACCTTCTTCAGCAGTGGTAACAGGAAGGAATCTGCATCCTTCCAGAAGAAAACATGATTTTCATGCAGTGACAATGCTCCATCACACTCGGTTCCAGTACTCCACAGCGTGGCTGCAAAAAGGGTACATAAAAGAAGAAAACTAATGACAATGGCTCCTTGTTCACCTGATCTGAACCCATTGATAACCTGTGGTCCATCAATCAAATGTGTGATTTACAAGGGAGGGAAAACCGTACCTCTCTGAACAGTGTAATGGGAGGCTGGTTTGTTGCTGGCTGCAAAAACTCACTGTTTATGGTGAACAGATCCAACACGAGACAAATCCATGGTGGCAGGCTTTTGAGTTGTCCTTGCAAAGAAAGGTGGCTATATGGTCACTGATTTGTTTTTGTTTTTGTTTTTGAATGTCAAGAAATGTATATTGTGAATGTGGAGATTTTATATTGGTTTCATGGTAAAATAATAATTGAAATGGGTATAAATTTGAAAAAACAATGCAAAAGGTAGAGCATGGGCTTTTAACGGCATACAGGGTATGTTCTTACGGAAGGCAACATCACCATTTTAGGTATACAAAGGTCCTTGATTTATATGACCACACCATACTGTAAAAATCTTAAAAATCAAGACTAACATGGATACACGACATACCTTATATATAATATACTATACACTGAATTCTCCCCCCAACTCCTTCACATACGGGAATCAATCGAGGGGAGTTACAAAATGCCATAACCAACAGTCCATATCCCATGAGATTGAAATTCATGGCGATAAACCTAGGGTTGCCCCAAGGGGCTCCTACATTTAAATATTGCCGTGGTCAAGAGATTGTGTTTGCTACAGCTTTTTCGCCCTTTATCTAAGGCTGGGGCTTCCTCAGGCAACGGAATTTGCTGTACGTACTCCTGTGATTTCATTAATTACAGTCCTATTAATGAACTTTAAAACAGATAAGCATTTACTCAAATACATGGTAGACATTTGCTTCAATAATACCATACAGGCAAGGGCTGTGACGGACACAAAAACATGTATAACATGATATTCTTTATACTCCCGCCTCCATCACCTTCAACCAACCATTCACCCCCATCACCCACAACACCAGAGGTGGTGGTACCGTATTGCCCGCCTCCGACAACACCGTTCCCCACCCCGCTCTCCGCTATTACTACACAGAGGAAAGAATAAATCCCAACGATCACTGACGCGCAGAAAAGACGAGCCAGCAGGAATCAATAACACACCCCAAACCAAGCAACCCGCATACAAAACCACCAGGTCATGCCCTACATAGGGGGCTGGGCACGTTATACAGAGGGAACAATCCAACCTGAAATACACCGTATATTAGTCTAAGTAGTTAAAAAAAAACGAGGAAGAATACCCTGCTTGCGGGGAAATAAACCGCTACTGAATATCTCCCTGGAGAATAGCCCTGGGAGCTTGATTATGATCCGTGCAATAGAGCGCATTCGGTTCCTGACAACCCGGACAACTGTATTATCCACTCTTGGATTTCCGCTGCTACCCAGATATGTTACATATAAATTAGATATCCGAGCAATAATAATGTCCGTGTATCCCTGGGCTCCAAATACACTTGGGCGGTAATCGACCAATTGCAACTTAACATTGAAGTGTGGGCCATTGGATTAATCGTTCCTCCGGTAAGCCTTTTCCGGACAGGCTACCTGAGTGAACGCTTAATCCACATCCCACACTTCGATTAATTGCAATTGGGCTATTACCGACATTTTATTGTAGCCCATGGATACCTGACATTTTATTGCTCAGATATCTAATTTAATATGTACATATCTCCGTTAGCAGCGCTGGACATCCAAGTGGATAATACAGTTGTCGGCGGGTGGTCCAAGGAATGCGCTCTATTCACGGATCATAATAGCCTCCCCAGGGAATTTTCTCCAGGGAGATCTTCAGTAGCGTTACTTTCCCCGCAAGCAGGTCTCTTTCCTTCCGTTTTAACTGACCTTCTTACTAATATACGGGATTTCATGGTGTTGGATTTCCCTCTAGTAAATAGTGCCCAGCCCCCTATGTAGGGCTGACCTGGTGGTTTTGTAGTGCGTTGTTGTTTGGGTGTGATGATCTCCGCTGCTCGTCTTTTCTGCAGCAGAGCTCTTTGGGATTCTATTCTTCCTCTGTCTATTATGGGAGATGGCGGTGGTGGGCACCGGTGTCGGCGGCAATAGGTACCATCCACCTCTGGTTGTTTGTGGTTATGGTGAAGGTTGGTTGAAGGTGATGGAGGCTTGAGTATAGATATCCTGTAATACATGTTTTTGTGTCATGTGCACAGCCCTTGGCTGTATGGGTATTATGAAGGCAAATGTCTACCATGTATAGGAGTAAATGCTTATCATGTTTAACTTCATTAATAGGACTGTATTATTGAGTCACAGGATCTTACCGCAAATGCCGGTTGGCTGAGGAAGCCCCAGCTAGATAAGGGCGAAACGCTCGGCACACACTCTTTGACCACGGACCATATCTTATCGGTAGGAGGCCCATTGGGGCAACCGCTAGGTACGCATGAAGTTTCCTCTCATGGGATATGGACTGTGGTAGGCATTGTCCCCCCTCGGATGATCCCGTATGTGGAGGTTGGGGGGAGAAACATGTGTTGTTATATATAGTAAGCGTATGTCTTGTATCCATGTTCTTTATTGGGGTTTAACCATTTTACTATGTGTGGTCAAGGAAATAAGACCTTTTTAATCCTAAATGGCTGATGTGGCTAAGAACATCCCTGTTGCCTTAAAAGCCCCGCTTCCTACCTTTTGCTATGTTTTGTTCAATTCTTAATAGGGGTGGTGGCATATCCAATCTATGGAATTTAGTCACCTATACCAAAATATTCTTCTAAAGGGAATCTACTCCTTAGGTTGTTGTTTAGAGGGTAGAAATTTGGTTTTTGTTAAGGTTGCCTAAGATTATGCACAGTATAGTCACCTGCCACACAGATATCCCCCTAAATAGCTAAACTGAAAAAAACTAAAACTACTTCCAAAATTTCAGCCCCAACACTTTGAGATTAATGAGTTTTTTGGGTTCATTGAGAACATTGTTGTTGTTCAATAATAAAATTATTCCTCGGGCGTGGCTTGGCAATGGACGGATAGATACGTTCCTTACATGAGCTCCCGCCGGCCACGCTGTACACCTAGATATCACACTACTTACCGACACAACGGAGTGCTCCCGCGTGATGTCAAAGTCGGGCAGCACGAAGGGCAAGAAAAAGGCTCCTAAGGACACGTCGCTCAGCCTGTATTTCGGCTCCCAACGCCCGGACACAAAAGCGCGCGCTCAGTCCAAGATGGCGGACTCCCGCTTGGACGCTTCCTCTGCTGCCAAGGGATCTGCACGCCGCTCTCAGAAGCCGAAGGTACCCCCAGAGGACAATGCCTCTTGCTCCTCTGGCTCCATCTGTGGCGAGATGTCGGAGCAGGAGGAAGCACAGTACTCCTCCGTGGCTGATCTCCCCCCTGCCTTCCAGCTGCTCATACAAAGTCTGCCCTGGCGAGCTGATCTGGATGCCCTGGCTGGGGAAGAAGGACCTCCACCCTCTCCAACAGACAGTATCAGACCTGGGGACGAGTCTGGATGCGGCTCAGACTGCCACCTCAGCTAAAATTGCCAAACTGGAGGAAAGGATGGCTGTCCATGACCACAAGTTCGAGGTAATGCAAGTAATCCAAGAGGATGGGGAGGACAGGAATAGGAGGAACAATTTACGTATACGTGGTATACCTGAGGCAACCCCACCAGACCTCCTGAAAGACACCGTCCTGGCCCTGTTCAGCTCTCTCCTCTCTGATGTGCCGCCGGATGACATAGAGCTTGACAGGGTGGCGGGCCGCCGTCAGTCTGACCCGGAGGGCCCCAGAGATGTGTTGTGCAGGGTGCACTTTTTTTACCATGAAAGATGACATACTACAGAAGGCCTGGCTGAAGAGACCGGTCACTTTCGACAGTGCGACCATTCAAATACTCCCTGACCTCTCCAGAAACACCCTCTGTCGCAGAGCAATGCTGAAACCCCTGCTTCAGAAGCTGAACAAGGCCAAAATCCCTTACCGCTGGGGATACCCCATCCACCTGGTGATGTGTCAAGGCTCCTCCACAACCATCCTGAGAACGCCTGCTGACCTCCCCGCTGTCTTCCGCCGGCTGCAGCTTCAACCGATCAACATTCCCAACTGGTTGCAATACATCCCGGAGCCAACGCGCCCACCTGTACAAGATCGGGGACTCTCTCGCCCACCGAGACCCAGCGACAGATCATCCCCTCCGCCGCCTCGTCCCACGGACACGGAAGGCTAAGGTAGCTGGAGACCCCTACATGACGACTCCAGACAGGTGGATACTGCTCCCTACTCAGGACGCTGCCCTGGACCCAGTTAAGTACTCTCCTTTCCCCGTGCCCGTTCTCCCACTCCCTCCTCGCTGCCCTCTCCCATGCCACACTGTTCTCCGGCTGTTTATGATGGGGGGGAGCTCAGCACCAACCAAGTCATCTCCACACGGCATAGACTTGGGCCCCCGTACAAAGTGCTTCTCCGTGCACCCGATTCCCGACTCAGAGGCTCCCGTGGTGGATTTCCGGCGGTCTGGTCCCACGACTTGTTGGTGTTTTTTCTTTACATTATATATATAGGGTGGAACTGGTCTGAGCGGATGCGAGTCTCCCTGAACTGCCATGCCTCCTTGGGCGCCGCATTCCCCCCCCCCCCACACAGTGCCCACTCTCTGCTGCCAGACTAGCGCGATGGCCACCGTCGGGGACTTCCCCCTCACCCCTAATTCTAGTCCCCCCCCCATCCCTCCCGCGGTCCCTGGACTCGGGATCCCTGGAGTCTTCTTCTTTTGGTTTTTCCATATAAAGTGATGCATGCTTTGCGCGAGTGACGCTGGATGTGCGATAATCCACAGGTACCTAGTGTTTCTTGCTACACGGCCCTAGTTATGTTCGCGACATGGTTCGACGAAAGATGTCTATGTATTGTTGATATTGACTGTACATTTATTTTATATTGTGCGGTTGTGGTTCGCGGGCCTCTGTTTGGCCCTTGCACCGCTTTCCTCCGCAGAGTAGGCACCCTATGGTCCCCTGGGTCACAGGAAGGACCAGTGGGCCCTCTTAAAGCCGCCTCATAGTCTTTAAGTGCTGCCTACTCTTGCAGTTGCTTCGAGATTCTTTTTCCTAGTGATTCTTTTTGCCTTCTTTTTCTCCGCTCATGGTTTTTCCTTTCTGTTCTCTCTTTTTCCTTCTATACTTGTACCTCTTCCACCAGGGAGCCCTTCTCTGCCCTAACACCTCCCACTACTCAGGTATTGCTGTCCGCCCTCAAGATCGTCTCCTCAACGTCAAAGGCCGTGAATGTCCCTGGAAAAGATGAGGATGGTCTTAATGAGTGTCACCACCTGAGAGCCCACGTGCATCTCTATTGCAGGAAACCCACCTCAGCAAGGTAGATACCTCAATCTCTGACAGACACTACTCGTGATCTTCCACTCTGGGTCCCCTGATAGATAAAGCGGGGGGGTGGCAACACTGATCTCCAAGTCAGTGGCCTTGGACACACCCTAGATCCAGACACTCGCTGCGAGGCGGGGAGATGTTGTGGTGAAATAGGCACGAGCGGACCCAGGAATGGTGACAGTGGTGAATAGTTTTTTGTATTTACCAAACACCAACCAAATTTCATCTATTGAACGCGCCTCACGGAATCTCTAATTTCGCGCGGTTTGTCCTTTTGACAGGGGGGACTTTAACTTCACCCTTGAACTTCCGATGGCCTGATAACTCTACTCTAAAACCTCTACCTTCCTTTCTAGCACAAGGCATCTTCAAAGCGCACTCTAGCCCAGATTCCACTACAGGACGTTGGAGGACTTCATCACCCGAGCTGTGACAGGGGACTTCACTAATAGTACCCCCACACCCTCATACTCCCGCATCGACTACTTCCTGAGTCCCCCCACGTCCACCTGCCCCTCTGACTGACCCCCAGCATTGGGAATCATTCCTTATCTCCGACCACCCCCCGATTTCTGTTACCCTATCACTTACCCCCCATCCTCAGACCCCCTGGAACTGGCGACTAAAGTGATTCCTATTGATTCGCACCGAGAGTAGCAACGAGGAGGTCAGGTACCAGATTGCCACCCCGGAATGCCATCCGCCACATGGCTGCTGTGGAGGCCCCACAAGGGCCGTGTCATTTAGGGGGCTAATCCTCATTAGCTGGGATCACATAGCCCTTGAAATTTCACCACAAGTACGAGCCCCCTACGTCCGTTTCAAAGGCGGAGCGGTCCCAATGGCGTCGCACGCTTAAATCCCTCCTACTTGCGAAGCGAGACTGGCCTCACTGCGATGCCGAGCCACTACTACAAGTTTGCCAACAAGTGCAGTAAGGCCATGGCCAGGGCCCTCAGGGCGAAACGGGCCAAGGCCCTTATCCCCGCCTATAAATTGCAGCCGGCAACAAAAAACACCTATCCTCTGACATAGCCTCAGCCTTTCACCAATATACGCTGAGCTCTTACCAACCATCGCAGTGGGACCCCGTTTCCGCTAGGGGGACAAAAAGCAGGAGGACCACTTCGCCCCAGGTATCTGAAGATTGTCAGGGCTCCCACCTCTTCCCCCAGATGTTTTATTTCAGACCTTAGAGGCCCCTCTTCAGGAGGAGAAGAAGGAGTGAGAACACTCTAGTAGGACGCCATTTCCCTCGGCCAAAAAAGGGGAAGCCCCGGATTGTTCCGGACGGTTTGCCTTTCTTTTTATTATAAAACCGTTTCGGGACTCCCTATTCCTCCCCACTCCTTACAGCCTTAACTCCTTGACCTCTCAGACACGCCCCCCACCAGAAAGCCCTCGCAGCGACCATAGTGGGTATCCAAAGAGGGGGCGGAAGGGACCCCCTACATTGTGCCCCACTACCGCCCCAGGAGCCTATTAAATGTGGGACTTTGAAGTGTTTGCCAGCATATCTGCGAGGAGGCTTCACCCCCACCTTGGCCCCATAGTCCATCTAGATCAAGTGGGGTGATTTTATGCCACACCGTGGGCGTAAGAGCGTGATGAGTACAATAGGGCCCTGAACTCTATCCCACTTTGCCCACGCTGCCAACCTTCCCGCCTTCTTGCTTGTTCAAACCGACGCAGAGAAGGCGTTGCGACAGAGTGGACTGGACTTTCCTACGGTCGACTCTGTCTCAGATTGGTCTGTTTTTCGCCCCTAAACATTGCTGCGGACCTGGATTCTCTCCCTGTACTCCGAACCTACAGTCTCGGGTCTGGTGAACGGTACATTTTGGAACCATTTACACATATCCAAAATGGATCTAGACAGGGGTCCCTGTGTTACCCCTATCTTGCTCTGACACGCTCGAACCTTTCTCGGACAGGAGAAGCGATTTATTGGGTGACATTGGGGGCTCTCTCTGGCTAACGACCCACGAAATATTCCGCATACTGCGGCGAACGACCTATTATTTTTATAACATCCCCACATACCTTCCCATGCCCAACCTCTTGAAAGAGTTCCCACAGGTATTGGAGCCCTCTCTAACTCTCAATAAACTGCAGAAATCGGTGGCATGAATATCACCCATCCCCCCCGGGGAGAGGTGGTCTTGACTGAAGGCTAACTTCCCATTTAAGTGGGCACTCCTCATTAAAGATTGGGCGCGCTCAAATACCTCCACGATCTCTTCCCAGGACTTATGCCCTCAACTTCCCCCCATCTCCTGACGGAAACTTTTCAGGCGTGATCTGGTTGCCTGGGGTCATCTAAAATTTCTCCTGGACAGGGCGCTGCAATGTGGTCAAGCAAAAA
Organism: Ptychadena robeensis; assembly: GCA_036250615.1. Taxonomy (NCBI): domain Eukaryota; kingdom Metazoa; phylum Chordata; class Amphibia; order Anura; family Ptychadenidae; genus Ptychadena; species Ptychadena robeensis. Next base: position 3,688,401 of record CM070037.1, on the reverse strand, counting down.
CATCCCCCCCGCAATCCTATGCCATTTTACAGGCCCCCAAAATCATCATTCCCGAAAGCTTTCTTCCGGTCCCCTCCGCTCGCTAATAAGCCTTTGCTATGGGGTGGGAAGCCGCCACGTATTAAAATGCACTACGTTAGACGCCCCTTCAGGCTGGGTGGTCTGGGCCTCCCCAGACAATTAAATGATACTATTGGGCGTTCCCACATGAACCGTCTCCTCAACTGGAGGAATAGCTCGTACAAAGCGGTGGTTACAAATGGACAAGGTCCTTGTTTCCAACCCTTGCTCCCCCAAACCTTCCGTGGTGCCGGCCCCTGCCCTACCAGAGTCAGACAGCACCAGTTTGAGAGGTGCCATCAACAGCAGTCTGCAATGACTATAATTCAAAGCCACGCCCTGCTCTCCTTCCCTTCTCGCCCCCTCACACCATCCCTTCACCCCACCTTCTCCCTGTGCCATTACACCGACCAGTCTTCCTCGCTTAGGCCTCTCAAACAGTAGTCTATCCTGAGACCTACATTACTTACGGTTCTCAGGTCCGTCCGTTCTTTGCCGAGAGGGGGAAGATGGCCGACAGACCTAGAGTGACTTCCCACGCATCTACGGCCCACTTGGGCTTCGGCTTGGGGCCATACAATGACACATTTTATCTGCTATGACCCCCCCGACGACGTATGTCAGACCTCTAACCCCTTTGAAAACAGATGCTGACAAATAGGAGGCACCCACCCTCATGCCCTTCTTCACAATTGTTTCGTGAATCGAGGATATTATGTCACAAGACCCCCCCACTCTGCATTCGGAGAAGGGAGAGCGAAATGGGACTTCAAACTCACTCCCAAGCCGTAACAAGCATATGTACGTTGCTCAACAAATTCAATCTATCGAGAGTAAGATACAAGAATCGGGCTTGGTAGGATAAGGGATACTATCTAGGTGGTATCGGACTCCCCAAGATCTGCATGAGATCTTTCCTGAAAGGTGTCCGACTGGTTGCTGGAGATGCGCGGCCCCTGACGCCGGTTCTTGCTCCACATATTCTGGTCATGTCACAGTGGTGCAGGCGCTTTCTGGCCAGGCAGGCAAACTACGTAGGCAGGGTCGGACTTCCCGGTTCCCTTCACGCATGCATGTTTTCTGCTCCACCACTTCCCTCCCCCTTGAGCAGTACAAACGTCACTTTAAAACTGTGGTCAACACTGCTAGGACATGATCCTGGCCACTCTGGGGGTCGGGTTGTTCCCCCCCCCCCTCGATGACCCAACTAATCCGCAGATTGAGGACACGCAGAGAATGAAGATACTCACAAGCTCTTTCAGAGAAACACAACAAAGTTCCAAATACGTGCCATACCTTGGGTTCGTTTCATTGGGCCTCTGACGCTTGCAGAAACACTTTAATGGATTGCCGGACACTCACGGTGGGCATAGCGCCTGAGACACACACCCCCCCCCCTGATCTTATTGTTAGTAAGAATAGGATAAGTGAAAGCATGTATGCAGCAGAGTAGTGCTTTATGCTCATAGGGTAGCAATGTTTTATAGGGGGCTTTTAGTAGGAAGGATTGTGCTCAGGGACATGAAAATTTGCATGGATATAGTCTTAGGGGTTAACTAGTAAACCACAAAATTTCAAGGTTCTACCATGCAGGAATTTAAAGATATGTGTGTTCACTGTAGGCAAGTTAAATGTTGCATATAGGAGTATATCTCTCTGGCAAAGAAGGAGCATTATCTGATAGCTGGACTTTAGCTAAAATGTAACTTATAAGTATTATAGCTAGAGTGGTGAAACTCGGGGTGTAAGTAGTAGTAGGTGAGCATTACTGACCCTGAAAGTTTCACCATTATACTATTAATGGTTTTCGTGCTATGAATGTTCAAAGTTACACACAGGTTTTGTTTCTACAGCAGTGTAGAGGGCGAGAGGGTGTGTTCTCTCTGGAGAAGCATTCTGTAGCCATGGTAACACTGCTTTTGTTCTGATGTGTCTCTGCTTCTGTCTGCCAGCATGCAGCCCAGGGTGCACAGATCCAGTTACCGGCTCCCATAGATGGTCAGCCACACGCGGTGTATAAGATGACCCCTGACTTTTGCACACATGTTCCTGTGTTCAAAAGTCGTCTTATACGCCGGAAAATACGGTATCTGAGATCTTTGTCTGGACGGTGGAGATGGTACAGGCCTCAACCTCTCCATTGGTGTCTACAATGGTAGATATCATCCAGCTTATGACACCAATATTATTCTCATCCTCTTTATTTTTTGTGTAGAATTTTTATACTGTTCAAAACATCCTCCTCATCCTCTAATACCTTTCTGATTAATACCTTCCCATGACCCACTGAGCCTACTACCTCATCTGGTCTACCACCATGAGACTGTTGTCAGTATAATATGCCTACTTCCACACATCTGTGTGATTTTCAAACTCTACTCAGAGTTCCCAAACCTCCCTGGGCGGTCATGGAAAAGTTTACAGAAATATGTACAAGGGAATGAAGCTTCACACAACACAATTAACAAAACTAATCAGATATCATGTGGAGTTAACCTATTGGCAGGGGTATCCTACTACCAGCTGTTGCTTCATTTGTGGTTTCTAGATCTCTGGATTGCTGGTCAGGCAGTATGGAGTTCCCCTCCTCCCAACTGTCAGCATCTTCACCTGAAGTTTTTCAGGGAACTTACGTCAGCTTTCTTGATGAAAGACACAAGAGATGTTATTCAGGCTAACTGCCACAATTCTGCTTTCCTCTTACGGGTAGGTGAGCATTGTGGCTGAATCCATGGATGGTACATCCCACATCTACACATTCGTGTTATAAGATTTCCATTTAAGGGCAATACATTTTTGGAAACAAACTCCAATTTCAGAGTCATGAAGGGAAAATCTTATTTAACCCGGGACTGGAGGCTCTGCAGGCAGAAGCAACAAGTTTCTTCCAATCAAAACTGTCAGAAAGAAACCCGTACTTACAGACCAGGCCAGGAGAACTAGGAATTCTGCAGCATCCAAGCTATCCAGGCCTACAGCTTCATGGGGCACTGATCTGAAGTTATTTATTAAAGGTTTGCCCATCCAGGTCCAGCTGGTGGGGCATGACTGGCCTCTCTTAGCCATTTCCTTGGGTCATGCCTAGAGCTTCAAGCTGTCACCAAGACAAGAGACTGCAGTCCCCTTCCAGATGTTCAGACAGAAACTATGTTAACCTTCTTCATCTCTCTGCTGCTACCGTACTAGTAGTGGACATTCAATTACTTCCAGCCGATCTAACTTTTAGGGTGTACTGACATATCGGGAGGATGGCGGTTATCAATCTCACAATTATTTAACAGGTCCATCAAGAAAATTAAGTTCAATATGAATTTCTTAAAGCCTATTCTAAAAACTAATTATCCAGAAGACTGGATGCTGTCAATCGACGTCAAAGACGCCAATTTCCACATCGCAGTGCTTCAAGGCTTCCAGAAATTTGAGGTTTTCCATTGCGGATACCCTCCTAATGGACTACCTACATCTCCAAAAGTCTTCCCAGAGGTTTTTGTCAGGCAGATTGTTCCCATGTCTAGACGATCTGCTATTGTCACACAAGGATCAACAGCTCATTTATAGGACACATATTATAGGTTACAATCCTCTCCACCCTTCAGCTGTTCAGCTGGTTCAACATTGTAGGAGAAGCCACTTGTCTGCTACCCAATATCTCTTCTATCTAGGAGCAAAAATACACACTGCCCGCGCCATGATGGCCTTACCTTGTGAACAGGTGATCATGCTACTCCAGCATATTCCATATGCATTGCATCAATAATTTACCTGGCCAAGACCACATATTTTCATTGTGGGCTCCATGGCGGCTACATTACCTATGGCCAGATGGGCACAATGACACTCAAGGATGTTCCAGAAGACTTGTCTCAGGGGTGTACAATTTTCTCCACAGTGATTCAGTCTCCTCTTTCTCAATTTCTTTGTGTAATTATTCCCTCTGATCACTTGGGGCTTACTCTGGGGGTTACTCTCTGTGTTTTCCAATTGGATCTTCACTCCTTTGTGTATAACTCTTGGTTTATATTTTTCTTTACTTTATAAAATATATAAAATAATGCAAAACAAAAAAAAATTATAAGAATCCTCACCTCTCCAATCAGCAGGTAGATGATCTCCAGGATGAGGTTTACTATCTTCTCATGTGTTCTTGTCCATCTCCATTGGTGTGGTCATGTGATCTATTCACCTGTAGATGGATAGTGAAGAATTATCTGGACAGCACTGGCTGTAGATCAGGATGCAGACTGTAAGGTATTATTTGGTAGGCGCTATTTAGGAAATAGCATGGACAACAGGGAGCCTAAAATGTAGAGACATTCTTTGCTTTTTTTTTATGGAAAAAAACTTTCTATATAGGTGTCCCCTCCATACTAGCGTAACCTCCTCAGTTACCTCCCTAATGTTCTGCCCACACTTCGCCATTAAAAACAGGCGATCGAGGCAGATTACACTGCTTGAAATTCCCGCCCCTGTACACGTTGCTGGCATCATCAATGACGCCAGCGGTGTGTGCTGTGAGTCCGACCATGGTGATCGGGGCGGTGTCACAACCCTAGAAATGCTGCGGCCAGAGAGGTAAGCTCTGCAGCTTTCTGGGGATATGCAGGCTCCAGTTGAGCCCAGCTCACCCGCAGTTTGTTTTTCAAACAAACTCTGGACAAGCTGGGCTCGTCAAGAACACTAGAAGGTTTAATGATGCAACTTCATGTATAGGAAGTTAGTATTTCTGGAGTTGCTGATATCAGGGTGCACAGGAAGGATCCCCATGTGGCTGCTGAGCAGTGGACTACCTACTGATGGAGGACTGTGATCTCCAGTGTGTAAGTGACTGTTCCCTTGTGTGACTGCACCCAGGAAGAGAGAGTTTCTGCATCCAGCCGGCACATCACAGGTGGGAAAGTGCTGCTGTCAGTGACTGGGGACAGACTGTTCATGCTTGTCCACAATACCCACCCTGCCCCATATTACTAGAATTCTGCCTGGGAGGACAGACTGTTGTATAACCAGAAGGTACTGACATTACCAGAGCTGCAGGGCTGCTGATAACTACCCTTCTATCTTCTACCCTCTTCATGACTGACACACTCACTTAGGGGAAACTACATGTCTTTTCAGGGTTGTGTGACACTTCCATGGACTGGGAAACCAGTGATTGAGTGCTGTGGTACATCTAGCATGCCTGTGTCCCCCTGTGACAAACTAGGACTGTAGACCATAGGCTCATAGTCTCCATTTATCAAACTAGTAATAAAGAATACACCACAAAGAGGATTTCAGCATCAGTAATTGCTTGACAACAAGTAAGTGATCTCTCGGACTGCAAGTAGGAAGTAGGGGGGGGGGGGATCTGGCCCAACCCCGCCCAATCGTGCTCATAGAGAATAAATAGGTGCATTTAAAAATCAATGAATTGAGGCACGTTTTTTAAACAAGTCCATTCATGTCTAAGGCCAGGGGCGATCAGCAACTACTGACCACAGCTGTGGGGATGAGCCCCATCAAATACATGGGTACAATCTCCGCATCGCAATTGTAATGGCGGGAGATCGCTAAAGTGTGGACAAGACCTTATAGATAAAAATAACCAGTTGCTGCTTAAGGGAGTAAAGTTACGTTTTATAGGTTATCATTAGATTATTATTCTACATTGACTGTATGTATGGCTCCTCGTCCTGGATCCACCACCCTGATGTCAGTGGGGGTGGTGGGGCATGCCCTTGGCAGATTTCGACATTTATGATGCCAGGAATGGGCAGCCTGGGAGGTTTATGTTTTATTTTTTGGGTATTGCAATACATATCTCATATTGTTTCAGCTGGACATATTTCGGTAAGGTAAGTTCTTCCACTCACATTACTATACATGATAGCCATTCCAATCATCTGTGACACTATCCTGTAATGAGTTTGGAGATAGTGGGGGTGAGCAGCTCCTTCAGGACAAAGTGGTGGTAGGTCTGCATGCTGGAGGCAATGTACATCTGACTGTCCTTTCCCAGAGTGTACCATCCATATAACCCCATCAAACACTGGAGGTAGGTGACTGTACCAAACCTTGTCTGACCAAACCTTCTCCAACTACCTCGTCTCCGAAACAAAGGAACCACATGTCTGTCTGGGTTATTAATGTCATCACCAACTCACCTGAACCTGTCTGACCCTAAAGGGGTTACATTCTACTCTATACACCTAAGTGATCAAAAATGTCACAGGGTCTATGGAGGACGAGGACAGTCATGACGGGGGTTACTGGGTGTAATATAAAATATTATCTTATTAGCGCCTCTGCTGCCAGTCCCAGCAATGTCTCCTCTACACTTCCCCCACAATCACCTCACAGATGACACTTCCATGTCTGGGAAGGTTTTCATTCATCCAGATCATGGTATATGGAGGACGAGGACAGTCATGACAGGGGTTACTGGGTGTAATATAAGATAAAATCTTATTAGCTTCTCTGCTGCCAGTCCCAGCAATGTCTCCTCTACACTTCCTCCACAATCACCTCACAGATGACACTTCCATGTCTGGGAAGGTTCTCATTCATCTAGATCATGGTATATGGAGGATGAGGACGGACATGACGGGGTTACTGGGTGTAATATAAAATAATATTTTATTACCTCTTCTGCTGCCAGTCCCAGCAGAAAATCGCGGCTCTGCCCCAGCTATTTCCGGCCTGTACCAAATATCATTTCCTGTGTATCATAGATAAGTGACGTCTATTATTTCTTCTTGTCTCGGTGTTAGATCACCATCTAGTGGAGAATTACAAGTATCGCATCCTCAGGTAACATCTCATCACGTGACAGGACAGTCTCGGTGTTTCCTCATGGTGAAG
>CM070037.1:3643358-3662327 GCA_036250615.1 Ptychadena robeensis | reverse complement strand
ACATCAAAGATCTCACACAGGAGAGAAGCCGTATTCCTGCTCTGAGTGTAAGAAATGTTTCTCACAGAAATCACACCTTGTCAGACATCAAAGATCTCACACAGGAGTGAAGCCATATTCGTGTCCCGAGTGTGGGAAAGGTTTTTCACAGAAAGCAAACCTTTTCAAACATCAAAGATCTCACACAGGAGAGAAGCAGTATTCCTGCTCTGAGTGTAATAAATGTTTTTCACAGAAAGCAAACCTTTTCAAACATCAAATATCTCACACAGGGGAGAAGCTGTATTCCTGTCCTGAGTGTAAAAAATGTTTTTCACTGAAATCGCACCTTGTGATACATCAAAGATCTCACACAGGAGAGAAGCCGTATTCCTGCACTGAGTGCGAAAAATGTTTTTCACTACAATCAAACCTGGTCACACATCAAAGATCTCACACCGGAGAGAAGCCGTATTCCTGCCCTGAGTGTGGGAAATGTTTTTCACAGAAATCAAATCTTGTCAGACATCAAAGATCTCACACAGGAGAGAAGCCATATTCCTGCCCTGAGTGCAAGAAATGTTTTTCACTGAAATCACACCTTGTCACACATCAAAGTTCTCACACAGGAGAGAAGCCCCATTCCTGTCCTGAGTGCGGGAAATGTTTTTCACTGGAATCACACCTTGTCAGACATCAAAGATCTCACACAGGAGAGAAGCCGTATTCCTGCAATGAATGTGGGAAATGTTTTTTACAACAATCAGACCTTGTTAGACATCAAAGATCTCACGCAGGGGAGAAGCCGTATTCCTGCCTTAAATGAGAGAAATGTTTATCAAAATAATTACTACTTGCCTCACATCACAAATCACACAGAAGAGAAGCCATATTCCTGCCTTCAGTGCGGGAAATGTTTTTCAGATAAATCAGCTCTTGGAAAACATCATGTAACTCACACAATGAAGAAGCCATTTTCTTCCCTGAGTGTGGGTGTTTTTCACTGATATCTTCTCTTACTAGCCATAGGAGAACTCAACTCTTGAAGTTTATTCACTTTTCTTTATTAATAAAGCAGAATATACTAAAACTGCTTTACCCTGTCTTACACTGCTAGGAGTAGAGAAGAGGGGAGGGGGTGACAGTCGCTGCTGGTTGAATTCTTTCTGTAGCACATGCTGATCTCCCCTGAACCGCAGGAGCTTCACAGGAAGACATTGTGATGAGAACAGATCTAAATATTTTTGGAAAAATGAGCTGGGGAGATCAGACTACACACTAGGACTGACGATGTTGCTGCAGCATTCATCATTCTGCACAGCCATCTTCAGTTTATCAGACAGCGTCACCTGCTGGTGAAAAGTGGATTTCTTTTAATGTAACATCACATTTACCAGATCAACACCAAAATATATTAATGTTCATTATATGTAATGATGTTTACAATTTTCATAAAACCCTGAGTTTTTTGTGAGCTGATTTATAAAAGTCTGTCTTCAGATTTGTATTATTAGATTGTTTTTTTATTCCTCTTTCTAACACAACCAGTTGATTCCCTCATACTTCTGAGATTCCCCAGATACCCGCCCATGAGGACCTGGAATCCTTGTACTGTCACCTTTCCCTCTCATTTACACTCACTTGATCCCGCCCACACATACGCCCTGTCACATTATTCATGGAGGATTTATTTCTCTTAAAAACATGTGAAATGTGTGCAGTAATACATTTCCAACACATCGGAGAGTGGTTGGGATCCCATCTGGAAAGCTGCATCGGGTCTCTATACCAGCAAGTTACAAATTTAAAATTGAATTCAGCTACCATGGCGTGAATAGAGGAAGAGTGAACAATGGTCACAATCTTGGCTCTTTGAGAGTGTGTCGGGGAACTCTAGTTCCCAAATACGAAGATTATAGGTGGGGGAGGGGAGAGGGGAGGAGGAACCAGGGTGCTATAACTTGCTGAAATACCCCTTGTAGGAGGAGTGGATGAGTTAAAGAGCTTTTCATTAGGATTTAGGCTGTCTAGTGCCAACCTATGATCTGATAAAGACCGTACAAAGGGGTTGACTTGAAACCATCACCAGAAATGTGCCTGTGGGAGGACCCACTCTTAAGCACCTCAAATCGTCCAAGACCTTTGTCCTCACAGACCTGGTATAGTTGAAGGTTACCTTCCCCACCCCAATGTTTGAAATGACTGGTGTCCATGCCTGGGGGGAATATTGAGAGTTTGAGACCAGGTGCATAAAGTTGGAGTTGTACTTCCACCCATTTCTCTTCCATGTCTGCAAAGTGAGCACGGTTATTGATGATTTGGTGTGCACAGGCACCTATGGTATGGCTTTCCTCCTGCCTGTGATTCTTCAATAGGGACTCATAGTTTTTGTGACTAATCTATCGTCCTATTAAGGATCGCTGCTTCATAGTACCTGCGTATATCTGGAAGGCCCAGGCCCCCACATGTCTTGGATCTCACTAGGATAAGCACGTAATGCAGGCTTGCGGCCTGAACATAGGACCCATGTGATTTTGGACATGACCTTTTTCAGGAAGTTCCCCGGTAATCTAAGTGGTAGCATCTGTAACAAAAACAGCAACCACAGGAGAATATTAATTTTAATATATACTTATGCAGCCAAACCATGAGAATGGAGGGTCATGCCATGTATAATTTATCATCTGGTTATATAAAACTATGTTGTTGTGTTTGAACAAAGTTATGTTAATTAAGTATTTCAAGTGAATATGTTTTCACTCAAATGGGAAGTTATCCTGAAACCTTTAAGATGGGGGAAACCCTAAGTTACACATTTCAGACTTATTTTCTGACTTATTTATTTTTGAAATGAGATAATTCCCCAGAGAGGATCATAATTCTAAGTAGGTCGGGTACAGATGTATCAGGATCACATATATAAAATAAAATGTCTGCGGAAGTCGCCAGTTTATGCATGTGGTTTGCAGCCATCATACCCCTCATTTCGTTATTATCTGATGGTGGACAGCAAGGGCAACCTGGTGGTGACATTGCTCAGCGTAAAGGGAGTTGAGGGTGAGCCATTGAATTTTACATTCGCAGGGGGAGATTCATAGAGAGCCATCATTCTAGCCGATATGTTCTCTCCCAGTCCCATATACTGTGACGTCATGAGCATGTAAGACCAGTCAACGTGGTCAAACACCTTTTCGGCATCTGTAGAGAGTAATAGTAAGGGAGCATTGTGGGTTCTCACCTGGTGTGTCAGAAGCCGTGTTTGAGTTATCCGGAATCAGCAATCCTCTCAGTTATGTTTTGTATAGAACCCATGGAATCCTTTAGATATGAACCCTTAATCATGTTGCTTTCACAAAGCCCTGGCCTGGATTCTTCCTGGCTTATTGCCTGCAACATATTACTTTTGAGATCTCCTATTTAGGGCATGCTTGGTTTCTGGATCATATAACGGAGTGACAGCCTCAGGGAAATGAGTTCTTTTATATGTTTCTTAGCTAAGCTTTCCTTGTGCAGACCCTCCAATTATGAGATACACTGGATTGGACACAGTTTGTGTGTCTTTTTGAGATAGAAGCTTCTTGAGATCAGTCTCCTCCTCATGAAGGCCTTGTGAGCCTGTCAGACAAACCCTGGGGAAATCTGTTCTTTTGTGTTGTTGATTTATGGTTATGGACAACAAAAATATTATTAATGTATATGTTTGTCGGAAATATCAAATCTGTGGATATGCGTAGATTGTGGGTTAAAACTGGTTAGTTAACTGTTGGAACAAAAAGTCTGTTGTTAGTTGTCGTGTCTTTTGATGTGTTTAGCATATCCTGTGGAATGTATGTGTGATATACCTGAGGAAGCTGGGTGGAGGAACTCTTATCTTATTATCTGTCCTTAAAACATGCATGGATCCCCTCTTAAGTATGCATGGAAAGTTTACAACACATTGTAAAAGGCTATATAAGAGAATGATCAGTTCAGCTGGGATGTGGATGCTAAGAGAACTAGTTCCTAAACAACCCAGGGAATGATGCAAGGAAAGCGGGGTTTTATAGGCATTGAGTCATTATATATAAAAAGTATAAATTTATTAACATATATATTAAAGTATTTCCGTACAAATTGCACTGTTTATGCCATAGGGGTCAGAGCCACACCATACGATGGGATGACCCCTTAAAACCACAGATAAAGGTTAATCCGTTGATATATATAGACAAACATAGCTGCTTGATCAAGTGCCGATTCCCTCCGACATGTTTCGCCCGTGGGGCTTCCTCAGGGAGGAATGAATCTATAACATGACATACATGTTAGGTCTCACAATCCAACAAGGCATACAAATTGGGTCTAACAATCTGAGGTGAGTTATAAACGATTTATATATGCATAATCAAAACATCCCCTTGGTAGATTTAGTGATTTGTTGTGAGATAATTTTAGTAATCCCATTGAACCACATATAGTAAGTGTACTTGAACGTAAGAAATATGACGTTATTAAATCTCAGATAATAGGTATATATAGACATAAGCAATTTAACATCATATGAGGCCAGTTTTAGTAGTGATGATAATATGACAGTGTAATAAAGAAACATAGAAGGAGGAAATTACACTCACCAATATAGTGCACAGGGTCTATATCAATCGATTAACCAGCGAATTGGATACGACAGGAGAGCGTGTCACGAGACTTCACGTAAGGCATGGATTCACAGACGATGGCATGGGGGCCTCCCAGTGAGGGAGCCCCTAACATACGGATGCCAGGAACCCTAAGGGGTATCCACGGCACACCCAAGGATGGCCACCTACTGCAGGAAAAGAAGACAGGACAGGCCTGCTGTCAGGGTGGGGGGGGGGGGGGGAACAGCGAAGAGCATACTAATATAAGGGACAGAAGGGATATTAGAGTAGTTACCTGTTGGATGCTAGCCTCGAGGTAACCGGGAAGATTCCTGTGAAGGAACTGCCTAACAAAATGGATCTAAAATAGTAAGGGATGAATGAGAATTTGCTCGGAAAGCCCTCAAAAACCAAATGAACTTAGTACTCACTGATTTGGAGACACTTCAGCACGTACACCCCGCCAACACTGACCAACCTGTCATCTCTCCCGCTATATAGTGGCCGTCCCATCAGGGCAAGAGGTTACAGCTGAGGTGGGGAGGAGGGGAGAAAAACGCCATCCCAATGTATGGTGTGATCAGCTGAACTGATCATTCTCTTATATATTGTTTATTAGGGGTGAGGCAATACAACCACAAAGGCCCTGGTTTTTCCCCTCTACACCCTTTCTTTTCCTTACATTGTAAAAGGCCTTAGGAAAACAGGAACCCCCTTTTGAAGTTTTAGGCAAGATTCTGGGAAAATCCAGTATTTCACATATTTATGTAAGTAGAGTCTCGAGATTCTAGTTATGAACTTCAAAGGGATTTTGGGTATAAGAACAACAAGGCCAACCAGAGACAAGGGCAGGAAGGCCAACGAGAGAGAACAGCCTGGGAGTCCACACAGTAGAGGCCGAGGAATCCAGTCCAGAGGGTTACAAGTCAGCCAGATGAAAGCAGCCAACAGCCAGTCAGATATACCTTGTGTTAATGTCTGATTCATAGTTTGCCCAACTATTAGTTTCTTTTCATTTAATATATCTATATTAGTTTAATATAACATTTACATTTTCTCTTAATACATCATTACATTTACCATTTGGGCTTTCATAATATAATTTGACAGTTTCTTATGTCTAATCTTCGCTCACATCTTTCATCTCCCATTCTTCCCCATTTACACCTTTCATTCATTCCTTTTCGCACTGTCTTTCCTGTCTTCACTGACGTTCTTATACAGTGTTATTTCAATCTTGCTCTATATAGTCATCCCAGTACCTCCAAACCAGAATTTTTTGTTCTATCCTTTATACATGCCGTAAGGTATTCCATGGTCCTGATCTCCATAATTCTACCATGTAGTTCCTCGATTGTTGGGGAGTATCGGGATTTCCACTTGTATGCTATTGCACATCTAGCTGCCATCAGTATATGTTGGGTCAATCTCTTGTTTTTTATTTAGATTTTTAATCGGGGAACCCAGTATATGTGTTTTAATGTCCAAGTGTATTTCTGTATCTAGTGTTCTCATCATGATGTCATTAACACTCTTCCAGTATGACTCTAGTTCAGGGCATGCCCAGAAGATATGGTCGATTGTACCTCTATCCCTCGTACATCTCCAACATATATCCGTGGCCTGTGGGTATATTCTATGGAGTCTGTCCGGGGTGTAGTACCATTGGAAAATAATTTTATAAAGGTTCTCACGGTGGGACATGCATATTGAGGCTTTCTTTGCATTTTCCCATATTTCTTCCAATTCTGTTTCTGTAATCCCCTCTTCTACCACTCTCTCCCATCTGTCCATGTACTGGGGCTTCCAACCCACATCTTCCTCCAACATTTTGTATATCCTGGAGATAACTCCTTTCTGGGTCGTATCCTGGTCACATATTTTTTCAAACATTGTGAGTTCCTGATGGCTTTTGCATCTGGCCCTTCCGTGGAGGTAGTGGGCAATCTGGATGTGGGAATATCTCTCGTTTTCTGGCAGGTTGGTCTTTTGCTTAATATTCTCAAACGTTTCTAGTTCCCCTTGTTGATCTAATACATCACTCATCCGTTTTAACCCAGCCCTTTCCCATGTTTCTATCTTCCCCTTGCTCCACCCTTTTGGAATATAGGTGTTCCCAATTATTGGTTCAAGCCTTGAGGTTTGGTTCATTAGTCCAAACTTTAATTTATTATGCTCCCATATTTTCTTGGTGTGTCGAATTGGGCCATTTTGTATATCCATTGCTCTCAAATGGTTACCACATATCATAGCTTTCATATCCTTAATATTTAAGGTTTTTTTCTCAATTTGTATCCATTTACTTTTTATTATGGGGGTCCGTCCATTCTTTTATTATTTTAAGTTGGGCTGCTAGATAATACTTATGGAGGTCTGGAACGCCGATTCCTCCTTTTATTATTATTATTATTATTATCATTTATTTATATAGCGCCAACATATTACGCAGCGCTGTACAATACATTAGAGTGGAGATACAACACACAATAACACACAGGTACAGGTAATCACACAGGAGGAATAGAGGACCCTGCCCGGTTGGGCTTACAGTCTAATAGGTTGGGGAACAGAGTATACAATAGGTGGGGGGATGGGACTGGTATGGTGGTGATGTTAGGAAAGAGAAGATGGATAGGCCAGACTGAAGAGGTGGGCTTTTTTAAAAGTGCCAAAAGTAGGAGCAAGTCTAATGGGACGAGGGAGAGAGTTCCAGAGAGTAGGAGCGGCCCTAGAGAAGTCTTGGAGCTCCTTTCTCCCTTGTTCTACACATTAGCTTCGTGGATATTCGATGGTTTTTATAGGCCCAAATAAACTCCATGATTTTTTGTTGTAGTTTACATATTTTATTGTATGGGATTTCCACTGGCAGTGTATTAAAAAAATATATAAGTTTGGGTAATATCATCATTTTAACCGTTTCTATTCTACCCAGTAATGAAATAGTATGTCTCTTCCAACTTCTTAACGTATCTTCTATTTCTTTAAATAAATTGGGATAGTTATTGCCATACATCAGTTCATACCTAGGTGCGATGTTAACCCCCAGGTACTTTATCCCTCCCTCTGTCCATTTCCAGTTATAATGTTTTTTCAGGGTTTCTAACTCAGGATTACTTAAGTTTAAAGCCATGGCTTCTGTCTTTCCAGTGTTATTTTTATACCCTGATACCTCCCCATATGTTATTAAGGCCTTGTGGAGGTTAGGAAGAGTAATCAGGGGTTGGGTAAGTGTGAGGAGCACATCATCAGCGTACAGGGCTATTTTATACCTCTCTACCCCTTTTATATCCTTATTTTCTCTTATCTGTGCCGCCAATGGCTCTATGGCCATGGCGAAGAGGATGGGTGAGAGAGGGCATCCCTGCCGGGTTTCGTTTTTGATCGAAAAAATTTTGGAATGGCCTGTTGTCAGTTTTACTGACGCTGAAGGCGTTCTATATAGCCCTCCAATTGCGCCCTCCAGACCAAAGGCCCCTAAAGTTCTCATTAAGAAGGGCCAACTCAGTCTGTCAAACGCCTTCTCCGCATCAAGACTCAACACCACTGCACTCATATTTCTCCTGTTGATAATATCTATTAAATCAATCGTTCTACGAGTATTGTCCCCTGCGTGTCTATGTGGGACAAAGCCCGTTTGATCCAGATCAATCATTTGTGGTATATATTTCAACAGTCTGTTTGCCAGTAGTTTTGAATATATTTTGATGTCAGAATTTAATATGGCTATGGGCTTGTATCTGGAGCAATCTATTGGATCTTTCCCAGGTTTTAAAAAGACAGATATAAATGAGTGGTTCATCTGTTGTGGGATTAGTTCGCCCCTTAGGAAACCATTATATAATTTAGTTAGATATGGACCTAGAATTTCCCCGAATTCTTTAAAGTAGGAATATGTATAGCCGTCCGGCCCAGGGGCTTTATTTCTTGGGAGGGATTTTATGACATTTTTAACTTCCTCTCGTGTTATTTCCCTGTTCAGATCTTCATTCTGTTCCTGATTCAACTTCGGGAGTTTAGTTTGTTTTAGGTAGTTTTCTATTTCTTCCTCTATATGTGGATTTCTCCCTTGCTGTGCTGCTACATTCGTATACAATGAGCTATAAAAGTTTTCAAATGTTTCTAAAACTGCTTCTGGGTCCATTACTATCTCTCCTTTGTTGTTCCAAATTTTTTGAGGTGTCCCCTCTGACTTCCTTGCTTTTAGTTTCCTTGCTAGTAGACGGTCTGCTTTATTCCCTTTGTCATAATAAGTTTGTTTTGTATATAACAATGCGTGCTCCACCTTGCCTATGGCTATTTGTTTCAATTTAGTTCTTATATTTATTATTTTCCGCAGAGTCCCTATTGAATGATTAGTGGGCAGTTTAGCTTCTAGCTGTTTTAGTTCTTTTTGTAGGTCGTTTTTAATTAGGGTCTGATCTTTCTTTTTAGAGGCTTTCAAAGATATACAGTGGCCTCTCATGACAGCCTTATGGGCCTCCCATAGCACTCCATCCGAGGTCACTGAATCCTGATTTATTTCGAAATCATTTTTTAATTACATTTCTAAATGTGCTTTTAATGTGCTTTCTCTTAATAAACTTTCATCAAGTCTCCATTGTCTTTGTGTATTATCTTTTTTACACAATAAGAGTGTTAAGTGAATAGGTGCATGGTCCGACCAGGTTATCGGGCCAATTTCTGTTTTTGTCACCTGTTTAAGTATGTCTATATTGCATAACCAGTGGTCTATCCTAGTGTGGACTACGTGTGGGTGTAAAAAAAAGGTAAATTCCTTTTCACTTGGGTGTTGGGTTCTCCATGTATCGTAGAGTAAGTGAAGTTTTAAAAATTGTCTAAATTTCTTTTCCTGTCTTATCGTTTCCTGTGGTGCCCTTGTATGTGGTGTTCTTAACCTATACATTTCTGGATCCATTATCATGTTGCAATCCCCGCTGATTAACAAGTGTTCATTCTGTGCATTCTCTATTTCCTCGAGTACTTTCGTGAAGAAACCTACTTGGTTTTTGTTCGGTGCATAAATATTTACCAACATTATATTTTGTGCTCCTATTTTCCCTTTAAGTGCAATATATCTGCCCTCTTTATCGTGTTTTTTTGGCCCTCAATTGGCCTAGGCCCCATCAGTATTGCTACTCCATCTCTTCCATTGGTGATGATGCAAGGTATGGTCTTTGGGTTACAGTTTTTCCATAAACTTAAAGGACCCTTTTTATCCCTGTGGCGTCCTCTGGTAAAATATATAATCTCCCCTATGTCTTTAGTCCTGCTAGGCTTAGCCTTCTTTCCCTAGGGAATTCAGTCCTTTACATTTAGGGATACTAACTTATATTCCATATTTCACACAGTAAATAGGCCATTTTTTAAACTAAAGTTTACATACCCCTCTGAATAAATTCCACTCCAGATTTCCCTTATCCATACCTCCACGAAGGGCCCTGCTGTCCATCTCGATTCCCGACCTTGAACGAGATTGTCACTTGATATAAAAAACAGTGCATTAAATTCCTTTCTTTGCTAGCACACACTCCGTACACACACGGCCCCCATACACAATACATCCCAATTTTCCGTCTCGCGTACATAATACCAATACACCTAATTCCGCTGCTATAGCAGCGCTTAATTTCCCCGGATGGGCCCGCCTCTCCCCTCTCTTTTAACTTGGGGGAGAGGGCTGTCCCATCACGGGAGATCTCCCATCCGGGTCAGGGTGGTGTCCTCCGTTGCCGCTTCTTTCTATTTTGATCCCACCAGGATGTCCCTCACTGCATTTGAATTGCTGTTGTGTTTCAATGCTCATAAGTGGATTAACAGAGTGCGGCATGAGGAGGCCCACATATGGAGAAGATGAGCTGTGGAGATAGAGCCCTAGGGCTGTCGTCGGGGGCGTCCTTTTCTTCCATACATCCGAAGTATCATGGCTGGCCAAGTGGGGCAAATACTTTTTTCATTATATTAATATATGCCAATTAATTTCCTAAATAACATGCTGTTATGTCGTTGGTATGTAGTGGGCTAGCCATAACCGAGATCGACATAGTGATAGGCACATGGGGCCTCAATTGGCATAGTAATATTTACTCATGAACAGATAATGCCAAACTGATAGATATTAACGTTTTTCATCTTTCCCATCCTGTCCCTCCTCTCGTCACCCTCCCCATTTCTGTCTCTGTTTGTGCCATCTCCCCTCCCCCCCCCTTCGTTCACTTCATGCCACCTTTCTGTAACCGGGAGTTTTTGCCAAACTTCAGTGTGGCCCATCCTGGCAGGTGGGGCTGTTTTAAACCCGAGATCTTGGGCCGAACTTCGGGCAACTCTTTCTTGATATCTCCAGCAGAAAATGGTTTCCCGTTTCTATTAACCACCAGGGCGAACGGGTGTCCCCATCTATAATTGGATGTTATGCTCTCTGCCAGTGTTCCAGCATGGTGCCAGCATCTCTTGCTGTAGGGTCATCCGGAAACTCCGGATATACTGGATTTTTGCCTTCCAAATGCCTTATATCTGGATTCTTCTTGCTGCTAGCATTATTTCATCCTCACATTGCAATCTGAGTAGCATAACTTCTCGTATGCCGTAGTATTTCTCAACCTCAAGCCCGGCTGGACCTGCCTCAGTCCAATCCCTCCCTCCGCGCCCATTCTGTAGAATATATTAAAAATCACTCACTGTCCTCTTAAATTAGCGTCCCGTACCCTCCGCTCAGGTAGCCTTGAGGAATATCCTCTGCCCGATTTCTGATCTCATTTGACGTTGAGTTCCTTATAATGGAGCATGTGAGTAATCTCTGTTGCAGGGTCTACTGTGTTGCATGAGTACTTGTTGGTTTTTCTAGCTTTCCCGGGAGAAAGTGGTGAATCTCATCTTCGTTATGGCATACTTTCTCCTCTGCAACACTTCTTCTCCTTCACTTCTCTCACCAAGTCGGAATCCTTTTGGTTGGAATTGTATGTGTACATGTGGTGCCATATTGGCCCATATCCCTGACATGGATGTTGCAGATGAGTCCAGGGGAAGTGTTGTAATTAATCCATATGGTTATCTGAAGTTTGTGAGCAGGGGGGCTTATGGGGCTTTATCATGCTCTCACTCCTGGTCGTGCCAATTGTGGGGCTTGGTTTCCATTAGTTATCCCAGGAATGGGGTGGAGGGGTGCTCTGTACTTGTTGGGAGGGAGTGGGGATTTTTTTTTCTCGGGGCCTTTGGCTGGGTTCGGGATTGTACTGAATTTCTTCCATCTCCCTGATATGAGTCCCTTCCTCCTCCGCCGCCCGACTCCATACTGTCCCAGACGGTATAGCCCCCTCGACCTCCTCACCCATTCTCCTTTCTTCTCCTGTTCCCATCCCTCCCCTCATGTCATTCCACTTTGAATGGGCTCACTCCAGGTCTCCGACCTTGCTGCTGTCGCGTGATGTCCTCCAGCGCTATAGGATTATCTGTGATGTGGGGGTTGGAGTCCTCGCCATTTGCCCCCTTGTCCTTGGGCTCTCGCGTAACTGGGTATTTTGCCTCCTCTGATTGTAGTATGGGGGTATGCTGCTCCCTCCGGCTTCTCCCCATGCCTTCCTTCAGCTCACAGTTGCAGGCTGCGCTTAGAATCATCCTCCTGGGACAGGCTTTCAGCAGGCGTGTCCCGTGAGGCTCACGGCGCGCCTCACGTCATGCCTTGCCGTCACGTCATGCCTGCCTCCTTCCGGTCAGCTCCCCCCAGTTTGGCCACTATACTTTTCATTAACTATTTTATGTTTTTTATGTTAAACTTGTTGGCCGCATTCTGTAATATTGTACAATAAGTTGTTTTACTCATTTTCTGTGCAACTTTTTCCTTCGGGCGCCGCAATAAGGAACTTTATTATTGAATTAATAATTCATATCTATTAGGCGTGATTATCAGTTCCATAATCTTAATTTTCTTACCAGTGGTTAGTGGAGAAGATTCTAAGTGTTAGGGTTTCCGGAAAGCTGAAGTCATGGAGCAAAGTCTCGTTTATTCTACATTGGGAGAGGACGTTTATCTGGCGGACCCTCATGTGATGTCTATTCTAACAGGTAGGTCCGAGATAGCCATAGGGTGGTGGTTTCGAATGATTAACTAGAATCAAGTGAATACAAGAGTCGGAGAATGGTTTGGGGAACTGTATGTGAGGATGAACATTCTCCAAATGTCTATAAGTTTGTCAGCTGTACTCGGGGGTTGTGTAGCTTTGCAGTCTTGACGAGTAATGTGATGTGGTTTGTGTCCATAAGAGGGTCAAATATGGGCTGAGACATAGCCTAAAGTAGCGGTGGGCAAAACCGAGTTTATATATAGAGGGCTCAAGTGCAGCTTTTTGGCATCATAACATTATTAATCTATACTGATTGGTAAAGCATTTTATTTATGACGAAATGCAGCAGAGGCAGAGCTATAAGCAGTGGCTCGAGCATATCCCCCCAAAGATCAACTCTGTGACTACGGGTTTGGGAGAGTCTTTGTTGCCACTATGGAATTGGCAATAATTCGGATGTCGATTCTGACCAAGGGAAGAGACTTTCAGAGTTGGCTTATAAAAGACTTGTTTGCTAATATTGATAAAGCTGTACCCACCTTAACCATCCTGAGGGCGATTCCTGCCATAGCTTTCAATCGCACTCTGCTGATATGCTCGGCACCTACTGATGGGGCAAGCCAACTTGGAGTTGGATATTTGGAGCTATGGTACATGCTACAGGTTTCTCCCCTTACTTGTTTGGAGTGAAGCCCGTCTCCAATTGATCTTAGTTTGGCTTCTCTCTACTGATGAAGTGGAACATTCTGGTGTCCACATACAATCAAGTTGGGGAGGTTGTGTGGTAGTAGCAGCTAAAAAAGGGTGAAAGGGGCCTAGCAAATGACCGCGCGCTGTGTCTGGAATTGTTGTACTGGGGTCAAGGGTGTCATGAGGAACAAATAAAGAGCTCCGCCTCTTTGAGTTGATGCGTGTGGGTCTCTGTCTGTCTACAGCTAATCTCTGCGCTTAGTCTCATGCCGCTACGGCAAATCATAATAAGTATTCCTGTGGCAATCTGGGTACCGCGGGCAGAGAAAAGAGGTTGGTTGAAGTTGTGAAAGTGCAAAATTCCCTGTTTTACTACCATATTAAAGGGAGACCCTGTCATAGAAGACATCAATACCCGTACCACCAGTACTGTTATGAGGAGCCACAAAATCTGATTTGTAGCAGAACATGAAACCTGTTGATCAGAGCAACAACTCAAATGACAGCTGAATGTTCTGTACAAAGAAATAAGTAATTCATGCAATTTTTGGGGCTTTTGGTAACAATTGTTACAAATATATCAATAAACTTTTGCCCTCACACAAAAGTATTAGGGGTTTAGGCAAAAATTAATTCTTATATTTGTAAAAAAATGTATTGTTCAGTTCCCAAAAAATTACTGAGGATCAACATCGGGGTTTGGGGGCGGGGTTTTTCTATTAGATCATTATTCAACTTTGATCATTATTGGGTCGATTTTAACAAGCCGTTGATGGTAAAATGACTCGTGTAAAGCTACCTTTGTTGTGCTCACTTATTTCTATTCATCTGGACTGGTCTGACTCTGCTGCTGCCTGTATGACCTCTGCTGGGTACTGGACTCTTCAGAATAACCCCTTTATGCCTTCTTGGCTACTCCATGCATTAGACTAATATCCGGTGTAGGACTTCCTGCTTTGTCTGGAGCTGCTCTCTGGGTGGGTTTTCAATCAGTCGCCGCTCTCAGTAGGGTAGTTTGTGTACTTAAGTCCTGGGGCAGACTTCGAGGTTTACTAGGCCTATCAGGTTTCTTGAAGACCTCATGGAGATGGGGGGTAATGCTTCTTGAACAAGAATGGCTGATCCCCCTGGTCCTCACCGATAAAAGTCACCCACTTTTAACATTTGGCCCGTCCAGCCGACTCAGTTTTTCCAAATTTTTCACGAGAAAAAAAAAACCTTACATGAATCTGTGACAGGGTATGTGGTGCGGGATCTAGTGAGTGTAAATTAGAGGAACTTTTAATCAACAGCCAAAAATAAAGGATTATGGAAAATACTTTAATCATCATTACTTATATGCACATTAAATAAATTTGGGTGTTGTAAATAAATAGAAAAAAAACTATTATATTTTTTCCACTTTGTGACGCTGTCTGCTGAATGAAGATGTTTGAAGGATGATGACTGCTGCAGTGAGCAGATCATTCTGTTTTGTAGTCAGACAATGTATGATTTAATCTGAATGCATGATTTCATTGAAATTAGACTCACTTGTTTTGTCAAAAAAAAATAACCTATAGCTTTATGCCTCACTTCTATACTGTCCAGTCCCAATGAAAGGCCATTACAAGCAACAAATCTCCTCCCTACAAGATTCCTAACTCAATACAGGAATATAAGCTTTTCTCCGTGTGATATATTTTATGCAGAAAGTAATGATTAATGTGAAAACAATTTCCACACTTAGGGCGTAATTACAACTCCTCACCTGTGTCAGAATCTTCTTATGTGTGACAATGAGTGATTTAGTGGACAAACATTTCCCGCACTCGGGCAGGAATACAGCTTCTCCCCTGTTGAGATCTTTTGATGTCTGCAAGGTGGTGATTTAGTGGAAAAACCTTTCCCGCCTCAGACAAGAATTGGTTTCTCTCCTGTGTGAGATCTTTGAGTATGACCAGGTCATGATTTCTGTGAAAAACATTTCTCACACTCAGACAGGAATATGTCTTCCCTCCCTCTCCTGTGTGAATCCTTTGATGTGTTCAAGGATGTGATTTTTGTTGAAAACATTTCCACACTCAGGGCACGAATCCGGCTTCTCTCCTGTGTGAGATCTTGATGTATGACAAGTTTGGTGATTTAGTGAAAAACATTTTTCTCACACCATGGCAGGGATATGGCTTCTCTCCTGTGTGAGATCTTTGATGTATGCAGTTTGATTTTCTTTCTTGAAAACTGTTTTTCTTTCCTGCCTCAGGACAGGAAATATGGTTTCTTCTCCAGTTAAGATCGTTTGATGTACACAAGTTTTGATTTTCGAAAAACATTTCTCACACTTAGAGCATGAATTGTTCTCTCCTGTGTGAGATCGTTTCAATGTCTGACAGCTTTTGATTTATGTGGAAAAACAGTGCTCAACGCAGGGCAGGAAGAAGGTGTCGCGCCTTTGAGAGCGGGGAGGGGGGGGACCAGACCGGTGATGAGCAAAACATGGCCCACAAGCCATGCTCTCGCTGCCTAACGAGGTGTCGCGCGTGGGCGTGGCTCCTGCGGTCCCTCAGCCGCGGCTCTGTCGACGCTCGGCCACTCCGTCGTTAACGCTGAGTGGTTTTGGACATGGCGCGAGAATATTGTAGGGTGCGCTCGACGCTCCTCGGCCAAGGTGTCTACTGGCCCCGAGGCGATCCCGGACACTTTCGGTCACGTGTGGTAGAGCGAGAGGAGCGGTCAGCGCGCGAAACGGCCCGAACTCTGTGCGGCAGCATTCACGGCGTGCACGGAGACGGTCACGGGCTGCTAAAGAGCGCGTCGCCTCGACTCCTCGATCGTGGGGTGGAAGAGAGGATGTGGAGACAGGGCGGAGGAGGGAAAAACAGTTCCCCACCTCACTGCGGATATGGCGCTCGCCTCCCGGAACTAGATGAAAGGCGTTGGGAGAAGGGCAACCGGGGCGAACCTCTGGGAAACTAGAAAATGTCCAGCTCCCCGCTCCCCCAGAATTCCAGCACTACCTGCCCCAGGGTGAGGGAGCTCATTCATGGTTTGGCGGCACTAAGTACCTCATGGAATAGGTGAGCTCGTGGTCCTTCAGGTTCACCAGCTATTGTTGGAGGGCCTCAGCTTTTCCATCTTACAATGGGGAGATAATAGGACATCCTTGAGGGAATTCTCCCATGGTGAAATTAAATATAGATATAACACCATGAATCAATAGTAATTGGGGGGTAGGTCAACCAAAGACTCAGTGGCTTATATGAACGTTTTCCATGTGGAATGTCCAGGGAGTCCTTTCCCTTTTCAGCCACTCACATTCTACATCTTATTCTTTCAGAGAGAAGGAACATGGGGACAGGAGGTGCATCCCTCACCACACCACCAGCCTAACACTGGATCCTGTGAGCACAATTTAATGCTAGCATAGCTTTTACATAGAAACGTGAGCCCATTACTATGTGTCGGTAACGAGGGGTTGGTGGTTGTTTTTTTGTGCTTTTTGCTCAACACAATTGTTTAAAAAGTGATCATTAACTTTCTTTCTGCTTGTAGTGAATGAGGCGATTCTCAAAAATCCCAGAAAGATAATGTGAAGTTTTTTCATTTCTTAACTGGGAATTACACACAAATAATCTGCATGTGACCATTACCATCCTTCTTTGGCAGATATTACTCATCGTCCCCACCCTACTCGGCAATCAGTAAGCAGTAACAGAGCAGAGCCATAGTAGAAGTATTAATGTCTCACCCAGCTGTTCTCTGTATGGGTTTCCTCCTCCATGAATGTCCCCCATCATTCCAGCCTCCTCCCTATATTTGCTGACATTCTTTACCTACGTCTCTTCCTTCTACTTCACTACCCAGCTTCCATTTGCCTTCAGTCTTCACACTAAACCACAGAATGTCAGATAAATATCTCTAATTTTCCACAGCTCCAGTGTTCAGTCACATTATTGGAGCCTAATCTTCCACCTATACCGGAATCATGGTGAGGGATGGTGAGACCTTCCTGTGTGGGATCCTGGTTCCAGAGGATGAGGCCTCTCTCTGGTGGGTTCCTTTATAAGGGTCTCATCATATCTTATAATTCCATCTTGAAAAACTCCTTCAAACACCCTTACTTCCTCATCCTCCTCCTTATATTTACTTGTTTGATAACAATACTATCATCCTTGCGGTTTATACGTCTGGAAGTAAAATATCTCTCTGGTGGGCTCTTATTGGGCGTTTTCCATCACCCCAGTACTCTCATCTCCTCCCTCCTCGTCAATAACCGTGTTATGTCATTTTGATTTGCCACCCTGACAATAGAAAGAGACCGAGACTCCTGACACCTTATGGAACCTGACCACACAATGATACAGTCATACACCACCCAGACCCATCCTGCCTGGCGCTGTTACTGATAATGGTCCCACATTCCTGCTCACCTCTCTTTACGCAGACCAATCATCTTGTAGTGAATCTAGATTTTCTTCTTGTTGTGTTCCTCAAGATTTAGTGAGCCACAAGGCACTTTGAATGGTTCCTCTGATCCACCAGACAATCAGAGGAGGAAATCTCTGTATGGAAACCAAAAAGAAAATATCATGTTGACATCCCAGAATCCTCCCCATCCTCTCTGACTATGCCTGTGGAGTCACAACTTCCTAGAGCCGTGTTTTTTCAACCACTGTTGTGCCGTGGTTTTTAACTCCACCCCTCGGCCGACCTATCTAGCTGGCCTCTTTATATTAAAAGGGCGCTACATAGAGGAGCTAAGCAACTGATCCTACACAGAGGCCGTCCGTGTATAACATGGGATCGGCTTGTATAAGTTTATGACTTATACAGCCGATCCGTGTTATACAACCCGCGTCCCACAGACCAGGGGCGGTGTTTTTTGCTCCTGCTGCGTACTCATCTGCGTTCCATCGGGGGCCCTGCTGAGGACATACTTCCAGCGGGGACCTGAAGTGCGCCCGTGATTATGCGTATCGTTGGTGCCCTCCGATTTTTTTCAATGAACACATGTTGGCCCTTTGCCCAAGAAAGGTTGAAAAACACTGTTCTAGAGGCTCCTGCTTGCCACAGGCATTTTTCTTTCTCAAAACCCCACAATTAAGCCATGAAAGACCCCATGACAATGGGCGACACATACGGAAAAAGTTCTCTTCTCTACATTTGAAGTTTTTGTGTTTACTTAGCAGTGTCTCCTCCCCAGGGCAGATTGGCCAGCGGCCGCCCGGGAGATTTAGTCCCCGCCCGGCATGTATTTGTACAGTGTACCGCGGACGATCCAGACCTTCCTTGACGTCTCAGTCCACCTCTCCTGGCCCCTCCTGTGTCCCCCGTCCACCCAGAGTGGTTCAGTCACCTCTTCTGCCCCTCCTGTTTCCCCTGTACACCCAGCGGCGTCGCATGCCCTGCCGGGTGAAATGTTAGTCCCCGCCACCTCGCCATCCCCCACCCTCCGCTCGCCAACTACAACTTGCCCTGTACCGAGGGCCGTGCCCACAACCCTTACACCCTATTTCCAGGGACAAAACAAAACTTCGCAGATCTCTCTCTCCCTGCTGTGAAAGTGTAGACAAGTCGTATATAAAAACACTGAGCCTACCATGGACCTGCTTAGCAGCTTCATGTCCCCTGGAAATGTCAACCTA
>CM070037.1:3548145-3570729 GCA_036250615.1 Ptychadena robeensis | reverse complement strand
GCCCGTGGCATGGTTTTGAAAAAACCCTCAAAACCATGAAACGCTCAGAGGGTTAAAGTTATACCGGCAAGAATGATTGATGTAAACCATTTTAATTTAAATCGTGCCTTACTGACTAGTGATTTAAATCGTGATTTAAATCATGATTTAAATCGGTTTGATTTAAATCAAATCCACCCTGATACATTATACTGTACATCTACTCTGTTACTGAACAGTGATCCTGAGTAAGGTGGAAGCTGAGTATTATCAGCCAGTAGAAAGCTTCCTTACACACAGCGCTGCGCTAGATTTCCCATACTAATGTTTGTGGGACACTTGCAATATTGCATAAATTAGTTCTTTGCTTTAAAGTGCTGCTTTGCCCTGTTACCATTTAATGCATGAAAGGTACAACATGTTTCATAATGACGTTGCAGCACATATATGAAAACATTGATTGAGCTTTTCCTTCCATCTACTAGAAGAGTAATAGAGAATTCTAACTTAAAGCTTTTTAAACGATTGTGATGAAATAAAAAGTGGGTAACCTAGCGACCAAACATTTTTCTAGGAGAAAATGCTGCTGCCACCCCCCTCCCATGCTTATTACATGATGCTTAGTTTTATTGCCACTTGTTTAATGTAGCTCTGCACTTGAATTGTGATCACATGACCTGGTACCAAGGCTTGTTGTAATGTGAAGAGCATTCGCCATCTGGTCCCCATTGTTCCTTCTCTTCTGACAAGGATGTCACTGTAGAAGTAATCTGACTGGAGGCCCAAAGGAACTTTGATTGCAGAGGGAACACTCCAATCTTGTTCTTCATATAAATCTACCTGATCCAGATAGAACCTTCATTTGATTGACCTTTCCAACTATCACAGTTTTTATATGTATTTCAGGACTCACCATGGAGAAAACCCCCAAAAATCATCTCTCACCTACAAATTGTAAGATGGAAGATGTGGACATCACAATATATTGTGTAGGAGAAAAAACAAAGTCTACATCTACTAATGGGAAATCCCACAGTGTGGACATGCCATTGAGTCCCTGTGACTCTGAGCTCCCTCATACTGTGCAGCATGATGATTCCAGGATTCTGGAGAAGACATTTTCTGATCCTAGAGGTAGAAAAGCTTTTAGTCTTAAAGAACTTACTCTTTTCCAACCTGCTCACACAGGCCAAAATTCATATTTATGCAATGAGTGCGGGAAATGTTTTTCAAAAAAATCTAAACTTGTCATACATCAAAGATCTCACACAGGAGAGAAACCTTATTCCTGCAATGTGTGTGGGAAATGTTTTTCAGAAAAGTCAGTACTTGCCAGACATCAAAGATCTCACACAGGGGAGAAGCCTTTTTCATGCAAGGAGTGTGGTCATTTTTTTTCACTGAAATCAAAACTTGTGGAACATCAAAGATCTCACACAGGGGAGAAGCCTTTTTTCTGCAGTGAGTGTGGGAAATGTTTTAAAGTTAAATCATACCTTGTCACACATCAAAGATATCACACTGGGGTAAAGCCATATTCTTGCACTGAGTGTGGGAAATGTTTTTCAGAAAAATCTAACTTTGTTGCACATCAAAGATGTCACACAGGGGAGAAACCATATTCCTGCAAGGAGTGTGGGAAATGTTTTTCATTAAAATCACACCTTGTCTCGCATCAAATCTCTCACACTGGAGTGAAGCCATATTCCTGCCTTGAGTGCGGGAAATGTTTTTCAGAAAAATCAAAACTTGTTAGACATCAAAGATCTCACACAGGAGAGAAGCCGTATTTCTGCCCTGAGTGCGGGAAAGGTTTTTTACGTAAAGCAAACCTGGTCAGGCATCAAATATCTCACACAGCAGAGAAGCCATATTCCTGCCTTGAGTGTGGGAAATGTTTTGCATTGTTAAGCTATCTTTCCTTCCATCAAAAATCTCACACAAAAGAGAAGCCCTATTCCTGCTCTGAGTGTGGGAAATGTTTTTTAAGTAAATCCCACCTTGTCACACATCAAAGATCTCACACAGGAGAGAAGCCGTATTCCTGCCCTGAGTGCGGGAAATGTTTTTCAGTGAAATCACACCTTGTCAGACATCAAAGGTCTCACACAGGAGAGAAGCCGTATTCCTGCCCTGAGTGCGAGAAATGTTTTTCATGTAAAGCACACCTTGTTAGACATCAAAGACTTCACACAGGAGACAAGCCGCATTCCTGCCCTGAGTGTGGGAAATGTTTTTCAAATAAATTAGACCTTGACAATCATAAAGTTTTGCACAAAGAAGAAAAGCCACATTCTTGTCCTGAGTGTGGAAAATGTTTTTCAAATAAATCATACCTTCTAAAACATCGAAAAACTCACACAGGAGAGAAGCCGTACTCTTGCTCTGAGTGTGGGAAATGTTTTTTACGTAAAGCAGACCTTGTCAAACATCAAATATCTCACACAGGAGAGAAGCTGTATTCCTGCCCTGAGTGCGGGAAATGTTTTTCTCTGATGTCTTCTGTTACCAGGCATCGGAGAACTCATAATTCTTAAGGTTTCTTCACTAAAGTTCTTGGACAGTTTAGAGATATATTTATATAATATACATACACACACACATATACAGAAATGGAGATTTCAGAGGTCATTTACATGTTAGATAAGTGTTTTCATACTCACACATGCCAAATGTACATCTTAAAAAGACCAGCAAGATCCTTTGAAATGCAGATCTCATGATTGGTTGTTACAACAAAGGGACACTGGAGATAACAATAGTCATAACAATTCTTTAGGGGGAGACCTCTTTAAACAGGATGTCTCTTTCTTCACAAATGTTATCTTGAAGTTTTTTTAATTTGTAAAACTGTATAAGGGGTGTAGGTTTAGAGATATCTGAAGTAAGTCAGAACCTTGGGAGAGAAGAGAGAGGACCGAGGGAGAGAACGGAGAGATATCGTTGGAAGAGGACAAGGAACAGATCTTTGAAGGAGAGCTGAAAGAGAGATCTGTAAATTGAAGGATTTATGCTGTGATAACCTGTGACTCACCTTTGTATATGGTCTGTAGATTTTCCAATAAATCGTGCCACTGTCTCTGAGAACTCAAGTTGCTGTGGAGGTTTGTCTATAAGAACGAGATCGCTTTATCAAGACAATAAAATGTACATTATACAACAGACAGGAGGGAAGTGCAGTCACTGCTGGTTGAGTTTCTCTTGTAGAATAGTCGGATTACCAGCAGCAGCAGCTTCATGAAAGGACAGTCATCATCCTGCACAGCCATTTTGATTTGATCAGACAGCATCATCAGCAGGTGGAAAATATATTTTAGATGGGATATGTCATTTTTACTGGATATAATGAAAGATTAAATGTATGAAACTACTGAAGATGAATCATGTATTTTCTTCAAATCCTGATATTCATTGTGAGCAGATTGATTAAAGTCTTCAGATTTGTATTATTAGATCTTTTTCTTTATTCCTCTTTCTAACACTACTAGATGATTCCCTCATACTTCTGAGGTTCCTCAGCTACCCGCCCTTGAGAACCTGGAATCCATGTACTATCCTTGCATGTGTGTA
This sequence comes from Ptychadena robeensis, assembly GCA_036250615.1. Lineage (NCBI taxonomy): Eukaryota > Metazoa > Chordata > Amphibia > Anura > Ptychadenidae > Ptychadena > Ptychadena robeensis. Next base: position 3,567,180 of record CM070037.1, on the reverse strand, counting down.
TGTCAATAAATAGCAATGACACACCTGGTGACACAATGATATATATATAGGATTGGTTTAACTGCACAGTTGGTGCAATCCTATCGCAAAGTATTAGGAACTGTCTGGTGTTGTTGCAGACGGTTCCCAGGTTGTGGTCCACTGATGCACCTGTGACGTTGGAAGCTGATGAATACCACGTCGAAGCGCCAAGGGGTGAGACAAAGACAATCCGAAAAAATGAAGTCAAGGTGTAGATAAGGAACATGGAGGTGAAGACATGAACTTCTTGTTGTCTGAGACTTCCTTAAATAGGGCTAAAAGGAGGGGCACCTGGCAAAGTAGGGGAATACTTATAGCATCCAGCAGAGGGAGCTCTTCTAAACGTTTTAGTCCTGTAAGGCAAAGAACCAGAAGTGGAACTGCAGGCATCTGTGACAGTATGAAAGGTGTCCTTGTGTGTGTGGTAGGTGTTCAAAAGAAACTAACATTGTAAGGCCTAGTTGCCCGACCCCCCTTGTTCTTGCACTTGCGGCCCCCAACCTAATACAGGGGAACTCACCTGTCCCCTGATCCCCCGCCGACACATCATCCCCGGGGGCTGATCTTTGTTTTTCATTCGGTTCCAGCTCATCCCGATATGTAGATAGATTTAAGCGCCACTGCCATCTAATGGACAAGCTAGTAATTTTCAGTTTGTTTTTACAATTCCACTCTCTGACTTCCCTGAACAAGGTATCATTCAACAAATTGCTGGAGATGTAGAGAAGGGTTGGCGAAATATTATAAAAAGGAAAGTATTGCTTTAGTGCTTATAGTTTAATAATGAATAAAGTTGTTAAAATTTCCACTTAAATTTGAATTCTGTTCATGCAAAAACTGCACAATACTGGAGAAATGCTTTCTTTTTTGTAGATTTTTTTGGTGATCATACTTTGTTATGGGTCGTTGTACATAACTCACAAATTCAGCAACTACTACTGACACCAGACGAACATCTAAATCAAGCCCTACATACCCAGAAGAGTATATTCTAGATCAGAGGTGTGAAAATCAAATACTCAGGGGTGTCATGCTACACTTCTCAGAGGGGGTTGTAGTGTCATGGAGGGCATTTTATTCCTCTGCACGACCAGGTTCTTTGGATGCTCGGAACACACTGTCAACAGGCTCACACACACCAATAAAGTAGTCAGGCAAGCTGGTAGGGGGATATGTACAAGTCTTCACTAGCAGGGATATATACAGGTTCACACCAGACCCAAGCCTGGAAATGGGGCACACACTTGAGGATCTACAGTTTCCAATAAAGTTGCTACCAGCTGCAAGGAGAATGATGGCTTCACGTCCCAGTGAGAGGGGGTCTGGGTACAGTCCCAGTGGTCAGGGCAATAGGTAAAGCGGGCCAGGTGAGGTGGAGAAGGGAGGTATCCTTCGTCTGCCTAACTCAGCACTTATCGGTAGCTAGATCCATCCGCTCAGGCACACTTGAGGGAAGGCGATCCTGGTCCAGGGGACGACCTTTTTAGTCACCACGGATGGGGGTCCTTGGATCCTGGGCACTTTAATGGGACAGCCGGCAGGAGAATCCAGGGAAGGTAGGAGTTCTCTACTCCAAATCAGGGTGAGACACACTGGCTGCACAGCTTGATGAGGAGCTAACCCGAACTCTGGCTAAGGAGGCCCTAGGGAGGTGTATTTATCCCCACTGCCTGGAGGAGGGCAGTAGATTGTCTCCAGGCAGATTGTAAAAGCTACAATGTAAGGCCAGAAAAAAGATCAGGAAACTGGGAGCCATCAATCATCCCTGCACCTGCTACAAAGGACATTTTAAGGTATATACACAAAATATGGTGACACATGGCAACATATACATAACATTAAATCTGTACCAATGTGGTGCAAACCCTGGTCACTATAGGGTCACACTCCAATACTCAGGGGGTCACACTCTAATATTCAGGTCCAAAATAAAAGACTTGGACAACATTGACATTTATTGAGTTTTTACATTGAACACTGCAACTCTATGGAGGTCAGAGGTAAGTAGTCGGATCAGGTAAGTGGTCTGTCCATATCAACACACTGATTGCCGGGATATTCTTGTTTCAGCTGAGTTTTGTGTTTATTTAGTTTAATAAGCAATTCATTGTTACATAATTTCAAACTTTATTATAGTCATCATTTATAAAGTCTCACTGCTGTTCTCTATCATTGTTCTACTTGTACCAAGTTGGAGCGAGGACAATGACTGTCACTACACTGTCTAATCTCGGATTATTACACTGGGTGGCATAAACACATGATTATATACACATGACACACACTGTGCATTACCACATTACAGTGTTCCCTAATGCTTGAAGTATCATTTAAAGCAAGTTGTGTTATTTAAAAATGAAAAACAATGTCTTCTAGCTATGCATGCTGTCTTCTTTTATATATGCGTAAACATGTCAGTATAGATTGAAAATGTTATGTGCGGCCACACTTGTGGCCCTCCATATCAACTCAGTTGCCCACCGCTGCTTTAACCTACGGTACATAATCTAATATTAGCAGGGGTCTACATAAGTGGTACTCTGGTACTCATAAGGGGCCAAAAACTAGCTCTGTGTACCTGCATTATTGTTACACAGCTCATATGTGTACTAACTTGGAGGCGCTCCGTGTCTGGGGGGCTGCAGCTAAATGTTACATGTATACGATTTTTGTCACTTAGATAACCACAGGGAAATATGAATAACTATGAAAGGTTGCAGTTAGGGGTGTGAAATTGGAATTGTAAATGAAAAATAAAAAAAAGATCTGATCTGACTAAGGGTGTTGGAGATCTGGGAGAGATGAAAGTCAGAGTAGGAATATATGAGTGTAAAATCTGACAATAGAAAAGCACTGTGTGACTGCAATATGACTATGAAAGGATGACATTTGGACTGCTGGTAGTCTCAGGGGTTAGTTATTAACCCAGAAAATTTCAGGGTCACACTACTGAAATATGAGATCTGGGGGTTCAAACGTGTTGTACTGTGAGAGTTACATTTGACCCAAAGCCAGCTGGTGAGCTGTGGATGGAGACAGCTAATCGGAGGATCAATCAGAAACAGGGAGGTCTATCTGCAGCAGAATCTACCATGCCAGGATGCTGAGGACAGTGAGGAAGACCACATACATATGGGGTGAGTACCAAATACCATCTCCTGGTACTCATCTGAGGAGCTCACTAAAAAAGTGATGTGCACTCCTGAGTATAAACATCTACAAAAACGGGGAAAACTTATAGTATAAGCCGAGGGTGGAAAAAGCAAAGTCAGATTATGGAGTTTTCTAAATGAGAAAAAATATACAGAAAGCACCATTGCCCCTAGGAATAAATCAAACAGGTGAGTCTTAGTGCCACACTCTCAATAAAGTTATGAGAACACAGGATTATTATGACGAGATGGGCTTTCAAGGCAAGTCTTATGATTCCATTTAAAAAGTCTTTATTTCATCAGCTGATGTCGGAGAACACAACAAAGCTTCACAGAGGCTGCTGGTGCCTAAGATTCAGTGACCTACGACAGATAAATGGACTCTGACGTAAGTATAAGCAGAGGGGAGCTTTTTCAGCCCATTTTTGGGTCAGAAAAAGACGGTTTATACATGAGTTTAAAAAGTATATCATCTAGGTAGACAATACATTGAGTGAGACAAAGGTCTCCCAATGTTCGATCTATCAAGCGCTGGAAGGTTGCAGGAGCACCATTAATTCCCTGGAGCGAACTGGAAGAACCCCAATGGGCAAATAAAAGCAGTCTTCTCTTGATTCTCCTCACTCACAGGCACTTGATAGTATCCAGAGCACAAGCGCTTATGTGAGGAACAGTGTATTGATCTGGAATAGTACATCTATTTAAAGTTCTGTAATCACATATTCTCACTCCACCATTTTTCTTTCTGACCACCACTATAGGAGATGCATAAGGACTTTTAGACCCAACAATGATGGTTTGGTCTTTCATTTTTTCCAAACACTCGAACCTTCTCCCAATCTTTGGGAGGTATACGTCTGGATCTCTCTCTGAAAGGGGAGGTTTCTTTCATACAAATAGTGTGCTGAATGCTTTTAGCACATCCCACATCCATCTCATCTGTAGAGAAAACATCACTGGACTTTAGTAGCTGCTCACCTAGTGTTTGCTTGTGCTCTGGAGAATTGTCTGCTTCTTCCAGGTGAAAATCTAACTTGACTTCCTGATCTTCAACTTTGGCAGGGTAGGAAGTAATGGTTTCCACGGAGTAACAATAAGCCACTTCCTGCCAGGCTGGTAAGAATGGGTGCGTAGTAATATTTTGAACAGTAACAACATCCATTCTGAGACATATAAAACAAAAGTCTTTTCTCTCAGGTATTCAGTCTCTAACAGGAAAAGCTTCCATTTGCCCCGGGAGAGATTTCAACATAAACCCACAGGTTTCTCACTTCCCTTGGTGCAAGCTCTATGGAAAGCCAGGGATTACTGACACTTCCTCCTGGAAGATCAGGAGCAAATGTTTGACATATATCTTGCAATTCTGGAGTTAGAGGTAGAGCAGGAAGTGTAGTCCCTTGTTATAGCAAAAAACAGAAAAAGGTGCAGACTAATTTCACCCCAGGTGGGGGGCTCATATTAGCGATTACCTCGAGTGGTGGATCCTCTCATCTACTACACCAGGAATGTGAAGTTCCACTTCTAGACAACCACCCATATAAACAGGATTTTCTCCCACACCATAAACAGGCATATCGCTCACACTCTGCAAAGGAAGATGGTGTAAGTGTTGTTGATAGAGAGTTAATATGTGATTGTCAGCTGAGACCCAGTGTAAAATCGAGCAGTTGTGGGAATATCATTATAGTCCCCCATACATGTTTAGATTGTGACCCGTCACAATCGGCCAGGCACACTTTGTGTGCCAGCACTGTCCATCGGGTCCCCCTAGCTGCTCCAGCCGCCGTCAGGGCCCGAGCAGCTAGCTAGGGGGACAGGACAGACAGCATTTAGGGTCATGAGAAGAGGCTGCGAAGTCACTGAGGCCGCCAGTGAGCTGGCAGCCTAGCATGAAGGGAGCGGGAGGAGCTGCTAGCACTCTCTCCTCTCACAGCGATTGGTGATTTGGTGAACGTTTTTGTGGCTCTGTTTTTTTCTGTCCAAACTTACTGTGCAATTCAAGTCTGTCAGTAGGTCATGGACACTGACAGACAATATGGTCTTCTTGTCCACAACAGAAACACTTCATTGGAAATATTGGCTTATTGCTGTATACTTCCCTGTCAATAGATGGCGCTTTAGGCTGCAGGGGTTTACTAGGCTCTTGGGTCTAAGCAATTATTTCACTTTCCTGCAAGTGATACTGGGAGAGGGGGGCTCTGTTTGAGGATCTCTATGGGTTGCTTATGTAGAGGAGTAAAGTCCTCCCCCTGGTGGAGGATATAGAAAATTATTGTAGCCGGTGGCCAGGGGAGGCTCAATTCGACAGGAGGTTGTGTGACATGTTTCCATGCCTCTAAGCTCTCTAAGCCTAGAGAGATTTCATAATGTTTCCACAGATAAAGTAGCGGCTCTGCTATGTGATGCCGGCTGAGGTCTGCCGAGAGATCCTTCGAGGTGAAGCGCAGAGATAGACGGCAGATGGATCTCTGCCCACTAGTACCAAAAGACGAAAGCAACAAGTTCCCCCTTGCTTGTTTAAATAGACCACCACAGTGGAATTGTCTGACAGAATCAGGATATTGTGACCCTGCAATTGATCTCTTTAGATGGCCAATGCCCTGAAGTCCGCTAGCAGCTCTGAAATTTGATGACTGTTTTGCTTCTGTCCTAGTCCAGTTCCCCTGGGCAGGCGTCATTCAGGTGAGCCCCCCAACCTCAGGAGCTGGCATCTGTTACCAAATGCAAATGGTTTCTGATCACCCATGTGAGATCCTGCACTAGGTTCTGAGAGTCTTCCACCACCACAGGGATCTCCTGATTCGTGATGGAATCCCAATGAGTTGGTCCAAATCTTCCTTCTTCCTGCTCCACTTGGCAAGAATATGTGCTTCAAGACTGCGAAGGTGGGCCCTTGCCCATGGAACCGCTGGTAAGGACACGGACATGTGTCCTACTAGAGCCATACCCTGATGGAAACAACCTGGCCGGTCTGGAGATTTCTGGCTCCAGATTGAAGACTCTGTAAAAAAAATCTTTTGTTGCACGTAGTCCACTGTGTACCTCAAGAAAATAATTATCTGTACTGGGACTAAAGAGGACTTTTCCCAATTGATTAGCCAACTCAGAGACTGTAGGTGGAGAGGGGTTGTGTCCAGATCCTATAGCAGTTGCTTCTTTGACCCTGCGAAGAAAAGTAGATTGTCCAAATATGGGAGAACAGAGATCTGCTGAAGACGCAGCGGAACCAATGACTCTGCCATAATCTTGGTGAACACTCTGGGGGCTGAACTGAGCCCAAAGGTGAGAGCTCTGAACTTAAAATGAAGAATCTTCCCGTCCCAGCTGATGGTTTATCTCATATAATCTCATAACTCATAATCTCATTCCTTATTCGACTGTCAAGGCTTCATACGCCTGGTTCCTTCCCCTTTCAGGCTTCCGGCCTAGAACTCCCAAAAGGCCGCTTCTTCTGTGTTTTTTTCTTTGCTGTAGGAAGCGCTTTCTTTCTGTCCAAACAGGTCTCCTGAGAAGGGAATGGTTCAGACTTGGAGCCGATATCCCCTGTCTTGAGCCATAATGCCCTTCTAGAACAGTTCACTAGGGCCCCTGTACGAGCCGAGAATCATACCGACTCCATGGAAGTATCTGCTAAGAAGTTGGTAGCTTTAAACAACAAAGGGAGAGAGTCCAGTAGCTGTTCCCTTGGTGTCCCAGCTTCCAAATGGGTGTTAAACTGGTTAAGCCAAAAATCTAAGTAACGGGCCACACAGGTAGAAGCCAATGCTGGTTTAAGGTTGAAAGAATTGGAGTCCCAGGCCCTCTTAAGCAGAATGCCAGCCCTCTTATCCAATGGATCCTTGAGGGATCCCACATCCTAGAAGGATGAATCTGTGGCTCTGGACATCCAGTTTGGGCTCTTGTTCCAAGTTAGGGCAGGGTCCTCGTCAAAGGGGAATCTATGCTTTAGGCTGTTGGCCAAGAAAGCTTTCTTTTCCGGGCACTTCCACTTGTTCAAGATGGATTCTGAAACAGAGAGTGCACAGGAAACACTCTTCCTTTGCGTCCATCTAAGCCCTGGTACATCTTATCATGTAGAGAAGAAGCTACTCTCTCTTTTTCTATATGCAGGGTATCATAGATAGCCTGAAGTAGCTCTTAAACTTCTTCCATAGATAATCTTTGCCATGGAGTCAAATGGTCCCCACTCTGACTTCTCCCCAGAAAGCTCATTCAAGGAATCCCTAGCTTCTTCCTCACTTTCCTGAATTGTTACGGGCACGCAAACCAGCGCACCCGCCAGCGGTTGAGCTCTTGGACACATATCAGACAAGGGCATCTTAAACAAGAAGGTGGAGGATAATTCCTCCCTAACTGAAGTGAGGAGGTCGCTACTGGCTGCCTCAGCTGCCGTGATTCCCTCCGCGACTACCCCTTGGATACATTTAGGGCAGAGGGGTTTCACTGAACTAAGCAGCTTGACATTACAGATTGCAAATTGTGACCTGGCCTGTCTGTCTTCTTTGCCGGTTTTGCCTGCAAGACATAAGGAAAAGCAAGAGGAGACTCAGCCCCTTGTTCCACTAGCCTTATACTGAGAAAGTGAGGGGAAGTGAAAAAAAAGGGTCCCCACTACCGCTGCAGGGTTGCTCTCCTACCTCTCATTCAGTTAACTGGCTGGGGAAGCTGACACCGTAGGTGTAAAGGTGGCCCTAGCCATGGAACCACCTCACCAATCCAAACGCTACCACCCCAACCCAGAGAGACTAGCAAGAGTGTCAGCAATATACTCTTTGTCTCTTAACTGGGTTCTGCTACCCAGGTAAGAAACGATCAGTGCGATCGCTCCTGCAGACAATCCTGGCTCCATGCTGCATGACCTGCTGTCTGCATCATCATTTAGTGCCCCGCACTAGGAGCACTTACGGGTCTCCGAGCACAGCTGGAAACCGGAAGTGAGGTGGCAGCGTTGGCCCAACCCTTCCCCTTTGTCATTGGTCGGCCACTCAACCCCACCCCCTTGCTTACTCAAACAGGAAGCGCGCAAAACCTGCCTGGGAAATCTTCTCTGTGCTGGCCCAGCCAGAGGAACGGCTGAAGACTGATCACTGTGTGACCCCCACGTGAGCGCCTGGAATCTCGCCGAGTGTGGAGCCAGGGAAGGCGACACCAATTGTCCTACTCCAAAGGTAACCATAGGTCAACTGGGACCCACAAGAAAACAATGAATCCCCATTGGGACGGGCAGCACCGGAGAGTGGACAGCACCCGGGTTCCTGACGTTCCTCTCCAGTGGAGGAAAAACCAAAGACTGAGGGAGATTGGGGAGAGCTGGCCTTTTAAAGTTTTGTGGTGTCTGGTGTTTCCTCCCACTGGGGGTCCTGGAATGACGTTTTGGGTCACTGTGGTACTTTAATGTATCAAAATAAAGAAATGCATACAACTTAACAAAATTTGTACAATTTGTTCAGCTGTTCTCCTCCTGGTGAAGACTTCCCTCCCTCCCAACTCCCGTCCCGGTCCCCCCATATCCCATTTCTCTTACATAGAACTGTACTGTAACCGGGAAAGCATCTATGCAATCTGTAGAGCAGCTGAGGGACTTCAGGGACCAGAGGGCTTTGTTCTTCCTAGATTGTTATCAGTAGCGTGTCCTGAGGATGTAGCTGTTGATGCTGACAAGGCGAACGCGTCAACACTTTCCACCTTGACTTGGTTCCCTTCGCTGTCACCTCTGCACGCAGCAGGACATTTGTAACAGTCTACTATTTGAGTATTTTAAGATATAGTATTGCTGTGTAATAAGATGTATTTTCGTCGCCACATCAGTGGGTTTGGTAATCGAATGTGTAGAGGACTCTGTTACCTCGATCCTGCCGTCTGGCAATGTTTCCAGTCCTCGATCGCGATAATAAAGTGCAGTAGACTCAATAAGAGGATAATTAGAGATCTCTAAATGTTTAGCGAGGATGCCGGCGCGGCATACCCAAATAACACGAGAAGCCTCCCCAGCCTGTCAAATGAAAGAAGTTTTATCCCATACCCATTAATGGAACTATAGGGGCACTTAGAGGTCCAACTCTAAAGATATCCTCCACTGTAGGGGATAGCTCAATCAATGGATGTAATAAAAATTATATATATATCAAAACATAATATACAACTGTATCAATATAATTGAAAATAATCTATATTATCAATTTTGATGTAATGTGCTTTTCTTACATTCGTTTTTAGGCTATCTATGTAATTATTCACACTGTTAACCTTTAAATTACAAACACTTCATACCCCACTGTCACTACTAAGAAATTTTTGGAAGCCAACCAACTGAGAATTTATTCACCCCACCTATTCTATTCTTTGGAACCGTGGACCTTCGCAAACTTCCTAGAATTGCACCGCGACCTTGAATCAATAATTTATCTTAAAATTTCCCGTATCTACCTTATTCCTAGCTAAGAAAAACCCCCATCCATTGGTTGTCGCGTGGTTTCCGTCTTCTTGCACTTCATCACAGAGCTTAAACACTTTCATAACTAGCCAATCTCTTCTCGCAACACCTCTTCCACAAAATCTATTTTCCGCATCCCAACTTTACCAACTCTTTCTCTCCTATGTTTTAGTGCGCACCCCATGAATCAGTAAAATAAGGGCAAAACAACACCCACACTCTACGTACATAAGCACATACTGGGAAGAATACAAGCTCTGTTTAACAAGCTATAACCCTTATATTGACGTTTTGGTCCCCATATGACGTACCTAGGACTCATGGGAATTCTATCATACATTTTATACAGATCAATGTGCTTGTGTTGGACCCCCTTGAGAAAAGGGTTGAAACTGTGTCGGGCCCATTTGTACCATCGGCTCTTTTTTGATCCTGCGCACGCACATATTCTTTATCCCCCGGAAGCAAGGACATCCACGCGTTTAGCTTATGTATTTATGGACATTAACCACCCTAATCGTATGGACGGCAGCACCTCGTCCAGCGCTCCAACTGGTACTATCGCACGGGACAGGGCTGCCGTCCAGTACAATCACGGCTGTGTGGAGAGCATAATTCACGCATATAATTTTTGTGGTTTTTTTTCATTATTTTTATTTACAATTTTTTTTTTCTTTTACATAATTGTTTGTTTCAAACATTATTAAGTCAGGATGTCCATTGGACCCTTGTACAGACATTTTTGGGGAAGTTACAGGCCTCACAATAAAGAACAATTTACCATTGAATCTATGGTTCCTTTTGGTACAGAAATCTGACCTCACATGCACTAGTGGAGTAAATCTTGGAACTATATTGTTTTTTTTCAAAAATGACACGCTTTTTTTTTTCAAATTCATATTGATACGGTTCGTATCTATGTTTGACATATATATCTACTTTTTCTACTCCATCCAATTGATTAAGCTATCCCCCCCAACAGTGGAAGATATCTTTAAGAGTTGGTCCTCTAAACTCCCTTTTAGTGTCCTTCTGGGATCAAACCCAGTAACTCGGTTTCTTGGTTTTCTCGCAAAGTGGGAATCTGTCTGTGTGCCACTTGCATTCTGGTGATCACCTGAACTGTGATTGCAGAGAGTCTGGATCACAGACCAAGCTTGTGTGTGGTAAACCATTGTCCAGCTGATTTCCTTTCACAAAGGTCATATCTTCATTATCACAAGTCCTCCATCCTTTCCTCTTACCACCTTTTCATGTATATTGGTCCAGGTTTGATATCAACTTCCTCCTATTTAAGCTCTGCCATTTGAATAGGAAGTTGCTGGTTACATTTGGTGTTTTACCCCTGCGATCCCCAATTCCTGGCCTTCAACCTATCCTGATCTATATCTGTTCCTGTCCCTGTGGCTGACCGCTTTGTCCCCCTTGATACCCCGACATGCCTCTTCCCCTGTCCTTTTTTGCCAGACCTGACCTCTATTCTTGTTTGTATTCCTGTTCCTTACCTGGTCACCTCCCTTCCTTGATAACCTTACCCGACTTGGCTAGACCCTAACCTTAATCCTTGTTTGTATGTCCCTGTTCCTGTAACTGTGGTTTTGCCCTCCTGGATCCCCGACCTACCTCCACTCCTGACCTGCCTTCCCTGCGACCGTTTGGATCCACGTACCCCGCATCCTGTCTTGTCCACCACCACACACCCTTCTGGGGGGATTGTCTGGGGAAGCGGGACCTGGCCCTCTGTGCGGGAAAATCTGTACTGGTCCCCCTCAAGGGGATTGGTCCCAACCCCCCTCCTGGGGGGGCTATAGCGTGAAAACCCAGAGGCAGCTTAGACTCCCCGCCCCCAGTCAGTCCAGCGCATATCCCTGGTTGGTGTATCCTCCTGGTGACCCCTGCCTGGTGAGTCTCCTGGAACTGGTGGACTACAGCAAACAGCCCAGGCTCTCAGAGCTGTCTCTCCTGTGGGCAGTCCCTGCCTCGAGCCACACCAGGGCTAACAGAGGTTCCTCCCTAGTACCTCGCTGTCATATGCAAAACCTGATTCTGGGCTCCAGAACCCCATCTACTCTTCCCTATCTCCAGCTAATGGGCTTAGCCTGTCTCGTTCCCCAAGCCCAGGCTTAACACCCCTAGTTCCCATAAATTGGTATGGGAAAAACTTCTTTCTTTTCTTCTAAAAAAGTAGCAGTAGTCATCTAGTAGTGTTAGAAAGAGGAATAAAGAAAAAGATCTAATAATACAAATCTGAAGACAGACTTTTACCAATCAGCTCACAGAGAATCTCAGGATTTTAAGAAAATACATATTTAATCTTCAGTAGTTTAATACTTATAATGTAAATTATTATATCTGTTTTTTTTTGGTAAATACATCTGAAAATATCAAATTTTACACTTTCCACCAGCAGGTGACGCTGTCTGATGAAATGAAGATGTCTGTGCAGGATGATGACTGCTGCAGTGACATTGTCAGTCCTGTTGTGTAGTCTGATCTCTCCTGCTCATTATTCACAGGTAAAATTTGGAATATTTCTGATCGCAATGTCTTCGTGTCGAACTGCTGCTGCTGATCAGACTATTCTACAGGAGGAACTAGACCAGCAGTGTCTGACACCCCCTCTCCTTCTTTCCTAGCAGAGTAAATCAGACAGGGCTATGTCTTTATTTACTGCTGTTTTTATATAAAGGAAGGTGAATAAACCTCAAGTGTTACAAGTTCTTCTATGCCTGGAAAGAGAAGATATAAGTGAGAAAACATTTCCCTCACTATAAACAGCAATAAAACAGCTTCTTTTCTCTGTGAGATATTTGATGTCTCTTGTGGCCAATGAAAAACATTTCCCGCACTCAGGGCAGGATTATGGCTTCTCTCCTGTGTGAGATCTTTGATGTCTGACAAGGACCGATTTCCTTGAAAAACATTTCCCACACTCATTGCAGGAATATGGCTTATCTTCTGTGTGAGATCTTTGATGTCTCTCAAGGTGTGATTTGCATGAATAACATTTACCACACTCATTGCAGTAAAATGGCTTCTCCCCTGAGTGAGATCTTTGATGTCTGACAAGGTGTGATTTCTGTGGAAAACATTTCCCACACTCGTTACAGGAAAATGGCTTCACCCCTGTGTGAGATCTTTGATGTCTGACAAGGTTAGAGTTAGCTGAAAAACATTTCCCACACTCACTGCAGAAAAATGGTTTCTCTCCTGTGTGATATCTTTGATGTGTGACAAAATGTGCTTTGTGTGAAAAACATTTCCCACACTCATTACAGGAATACGGCTTCTCTCCTGTGTGAGATCTTTGATGTGTGACAAGCTTTGATTTACTTAAAAAACATTTCTCACACTCAGGGCAGGAATACATCTTCTGTCCTGTGTGAGATGGTTGACTTAGAGAAAGTTCTTGTTTGGAAATGAAATCTCTAGGATCAGAAAATTTATTCTCTCCCAGAATTCCAGAACCATCTGGTACAGTAGGAGGGAGCTCAGAGCCAGAGGAATTCATCGGTGTCTCTGTAATAATAAGTCCTCCATCAATAGTTGAGGTCTTCGTCTTTCCTCCTACACAACCTCTTGTAATGTCCATATCTTCCATCTTACAATCTGGAGATAGATGGAGTTTCTCCATGGTGAGTCCTGAAATATATAACAATTCATGACCAATAGATATAAGTAATTAAGATATCGGCTTTGGGTAGACTTATATGAACAGATATTCTCTCTGAATATCCAACCAGCTTGGGGCAGCATTTCCTCCCAGAAAAATGTTTTTCAGTCGTTAGGTTTCTCTTTATCTTTCTTCTCAGCACAATTGTTTAAAAAGTTAGTATTAACTCTCGGTCGGCTGGTAGAGGGAATGACCTGAGAAACGCTCAACCTGTGTTTTCATATCTGTGCTCCTGTAACAGGGAATCAGCGCCCTATCACACTACCAGCGCTGCATCAGGTTAAGTGTGATCCAGCGCTGCAGCGTTAAACCAAGGTACACAGATTATTACTAGAAATCCATTTTACCTCTCACACTTGGCTGCAGTATGTAGAACAAACAAACACAAACACCCCGCTGCACGCATTATTCTGAGCTATGTGTTTACATACCTAATGAAGGGTTAACAATATATAAACTGCAGCATTCCTAGCATAAGATGACCCTTAAAAACAAAATAATATGCAGGTGACCATTACCTACCTTTTACTGCCTGATATTACTCAGCTTACACCCTACTCAGGACCAATCAGTGTCCAGTAACAGAGCAGAGATACAGTAGAATGTACTATCTCTCACCTGTGCTGATCTCTGTAGGGGTTTCCTCCTCTATGAATGTCTCCATCATCCCAGGCTCCTCCATATATTGCTGATCATTCCTTACATACGTCTCTTCTACTTCATCTTCAAGTTTAATGATCCTCAGATCTTCACTCTAAACCAACAGAATGTCAGATAATAACATCTCTAAATATCAGAATATTTTCACAGCTCACAGTGTTCAGTCACATTATCGGAGCCTAAACTCCACCTACTTGATCATGGTGAGGGATGGTGTGACCTTCCTGTGTGGGATCCTTGGAATCCAGAGAATGGGGACATCTCACTAATAGGTCTCTTTGGCTGGACGACCCTAAACCAGCGTCCTGATACAGATATTTGTGTTCTTTAGAAAACTCTGATCCTCCAATCACTCCATCATCATCTTTTATATTTTCTTTAGCAACATCTTCAAAATCATTCAGGATTGCAATCTGAAAATATAATAAATATGACAATCAGAACCAGAATTTGTACACAAATCAACAATGTTATCAGATATTGGCCTACCAATTCACGACGAAGGGTGGTGTGACCTTTCTGGGTGTGATCCTGGGAATCCAGAGGACGGGGACATCTCTGTGGTAGGTTCCTGTTACTGGATCCATCTGTAGGAAACACACACACTGAATGAATACATTGTGTCTATTTATTTATCAGATGATTGGGGGTCTAGGGGGACCCTCCATACTGCTCTCTCCTTTACCTGATGATGAGAGGGGTGGTGGAGTCTCAATCATTACATGAACAGATTCTTCTTTTTTTATTGACATCATCATCTCATCCCCTCCCATGGACAGACCGTCCCTCACACTTGTCCCTTCTTTCTTTTCAACCTCAACTTTAATGTCAGTCTGGTCTGCACCCTGAATATGACAAAAGTAACACCAAGAACTAAAACACCCAAAAATCTAATTTTTCTCACGTTGTCTATTGTCCATTTCACCTACCTGATCATGGTGAGGGAGGGCAAGACCTTCCTGTGTAGATGTGAGGAACGGCTGATATTCAAGAGAAGATTCCTCATCTTTAATGGTCACCATCATGTCACTCGCTTCCATGGACTGATGACCCATCACATATGTCTCCTCTTTTATATTTTCTTTATTAATTTCTTCACAATCATTTAGGATTCCAGTCTAAAAATATAATAAATATGAAAACGGAACCAGAAATTGTAAACAAACCAACAATGTTATCAGATATTGGCCTACCAATTCACGGTGAAGTGTGGTGTGACCTTCCTGGGTGGGATCCTGGGAATCCAGAGGACGGGGACATCTCTCTGGTGGGTTCCTGTTACTGGATCCATCTGTAGGAAACACACACACTGACTGAATACATTGTGTCTATGTGTTTATCAGATAATGGGGGGGGGGGGGGGTCTAGGGGGACCCTCCATACTGCTCTCTCCTTTACCTGATGGTGTGAGGGGTGGTGGAGTCTCCATCATTACATGAACAGATTCTTCTTTTTTAATTGACATCATCATCTCCTCCCCTCCCATGGACAGACCATCCCTCATGCATGTCTCTTTTTTCTCTTCAACCTCAACTTTAATGTCCGTCTGGTCTGCACCCTGAATATGGCAAAAGTAACACCCATAACTCAAACACCTAAAAATCGAATTCTTCTCACATTGTCTATTGTCCATTTCACCTACCTGAGCATGGTGAAGGATGGTGAGACCTTCCTGTGTAGATGTGAGGAACGGCTGATATTCAAGAGGAGATTCCTCATCTTTAATGGTCATCATCATGCCACCCCCTCCCATGGACTGATCACCCGTCACAGATGTCTCCTCTTTTATATTTTCTTTATCAATTTCTACAAAATCACTCAGAAATCCAGTCTGAAAATATAATAAATATGAAAAATTAACCAGAAATTGTACACAACCCAACAATGTTATTAGATATTGGCCTACCAATTCACGGCAAAGGGTGGTGTAAGCTACCTGGGTGGAATCTTGAGGACGGGGACATCTCTCTGGTGGGTTCCTGTAGCTGGAAGACTCCACCATAGTGTCTTGGTACAGACATTTGTGTCCTTCTGGAATCTCTGAGCCCGCCATCATTCCATCCTCATCCTCCTCCTCTTTTATCTCTTCTTTAACATTCGCCTTTAAATCCCTCAGGTTTTCATCCTAAAGGTATAATAAAATGTCACCAATTATAACAATACACATCCCTCGTCTGTTACCAGATAACGTCCCACAATTCCTGGCTTACCTCTACTGTCAGCAGACCAATCATCTTGTAGGTGACATCTAGGATTTTCTTCTTGTTGTGTCTGTCGAGATTTATTGAGCCACAAGGCACTGTGATGGTCATATGATCACCAGACATCAGAGGAAGAAATCTCTGTATGGAAAACCAAAAGGAGTATCATGTGACCTCCCAGAAACCTCCTCACTCCATTTGTACAGATGAGAGCGGCGTATATGGTCTGACTATTAAAAAAAAAAACCAAAAAAAAAAACCAACACCCTACAATGCAGCTACAAAAGACACTAGAGGGTGGACACACGTGCCAAAAGATCACCCACCTCCCTGGATCTACTCTGTGCACCAACCACTGTGACATCACATAATTCTGCACACAGTTTGGTATATATGATAATTGCCCCCATTATCTGGCATGCTGTCTTATAGGTATTTCCTCCTCGTCTGCCCTTAATTTGTGTCACCATCTAGGTATATGACTGGGCTTGTAGTTTGCTTGCCATGGTTTCTTATGTTGGTGGCGGTGTAACATCCACTCTTTGGTATTAAGGTCCACACTGAAAAGAGGACGGACATTATGATATGTCCACCGTGCATTCCCGCTATTTGGGCATTGTTTTGATTTGTTTGGGGCATGGTATTCGCCCTGTTGCTGTAACAGTGCCCGATTAACCCCCCTAGCAGTTGAGACAAGCCCAGCTCATTCAGACTTTGTTTACAAAAGAAACTCCGCTTGAGCTGAAATTGTCACAACTACCAACACTACCTATGGTTTTGAAAGTGGTGGCGCTGCGATTCTCTATCTAGCAGCAGTTGCTGATCAATTTTGGCACTGCCTCTTTTGAGAGGGGGCGCCATAGACCTACCTGAATAGAGG
Organism: Ptychadena robeensis; assembly: GCA_036250615.1. NCBI lineage: Eukaryota > Metazoa > Chordata > Amphibia > Anura > Ptychadenidae > Ptychadena > Ptychadena robeensis. The sequence goes on along the minus strand of CM070037.1, from coordinate 3,550,160 downwards.
GGAGGAAAGAGGGCAGGAAAAACAAACAGCAGTGTTCTCCCCAGAGCAGATTGGCCGGGCGGCTCGCTCGGGAGATTTTAGTCCCCGCCCGGCACACAGGTCCTCCGCGGCGAGCAGTCTGACAGGCGGCACCTCCCATTCTTCAGGAGCGCGCCACAGCCACTGAAAGACTCCGGCCCGCGGCACACTACCGGAGCCGCGGGCCGGAGTCTTTCAGTGGCTGCGGCGCGCTCCTGAAGAATGGGAGGCGCCGCCTGTCAGAGGACTTGTGTGCTGCCGCTGGCCGGCAGCCTATGAGAGAGGCCGCCGGACCGGTGCAGGCGGCGCGATGACGTCATCGCGCCGCCCGGCTGAAAAAAAATTCTGGGGAGAACACTGAACAGTATGGTGTAACCTGCTACGATTGCCCGTACTGTGCCGTTTCGGAGCCATAGGGAGGTAAATTTAAACAAACTGCACCCAAAAACTCATGGGGTGCATTATGTGCTCCATCACCAAAAATGAAGCGTCAGTATAGACTGTCACATAATATCCCATAGGGGAAAGCAGGGAGCATCTGCAAGGCAACCGATGCCGGATATTATGGTCAACATTTTTTCCCCAAAAATACATTGTGCATGATTGATCCCGGGGAGTCAGAAATACCCGGAGAATGGATGAAGCACATACGTTATTTGTGGTATCACACAACCTCCCAGAGCTGCTGTTTGGATGTAAACTCTCTCCCACCCTCATAGATCTTTTTGATTTAGTTATGGAAAGAGCAGTTCTTTTTATACCATGGAAGAAAGTGGCCAGTGAGACACTCCACATACTTTTCAGAGGGAATTTTCACCTTCAGGTATTCTAAAGGGGCCGACCAGCTCTCTCCCCATCATTCTGGATCAAAACATTGGCTGATGTCACAGCCTTGTTGGGATGCCTGCCACTCAGCAGTAAACAAGACTGACAATGAGTCTTCATCTAGTTCTGGGCGCCTGAAGATGTCTCTGTGATAAGTGATTAGGGGGCAAATAGAATGTTTGTTATATAACTGTATACCTGTTTGCTGCTTTGTGATGACATTTTAGCAGCGGCTCTCCTATCTGATGTATTTGTCTGGGAAAAACCTTCCTCATTTTATCTGCAGGAACCTGTGTGTGTTCCGAGTCACCACAAATCCCAATTTTACCAGATGGTTTTGGTGAAATATCTGAGGATTTCATACCTTGTCCAAAATATTCAACTAGTTCACACTTTTCTGCAGCAGAGATCCCTTTTTCTTTCCCATATTGCTGGAAAATGGAGATCTGCATAATAATGTGGAACATCCTTCTTTAGTAGTTTTTCCTTTCATTGTTGAATCAAAATAATTGAACTAGTTGAATATTTTCATGTCTGTAACTTGGGGACTCGGAATTGTCAAGGAACCCCCAGGGTCTGGGTTCCAATCTTTTTTGTATCATATTATTTTTTTCCCATTTTCTCCTCCTGTATTGTGATTTGTAAAACTTTAACCAAGAATGCAAAAAATAAAATCATAGCAAAGTCATGTGATCTGCAAGAATCTTCCTCACCTCTCCGGTCAGCAGGTAGATGATCTCCCAGATGAGGTTTAGTATCCTCTCAGTCATGTGACTCTGGTCCTTGTCCATCTCCATTGATATGGTCATGTGATCTATGCAGCTTTCCCTGTAGATGGATACAGAAGAATTATCTGAGCAGCCATTGGATGCAGACAAGGATACAGACTGTAGGGGTAAATCTTTTGGAAATGGCCAGGAATAAAAAATATACAGGAGGATCAGGGACCCGGGGGTCACGGTAAAAACCAGAGTCTCTGAGCCAAATCCATCAAGTGTTTAGCACTAGAAACTCCATCCTGGCTATACAGAGATGATCTGCATGTGTTATACACCCTACCCGAGGTAAGTACTCCCAATAATCTGTGACAACATACTGTAATAACAGGAAGAACAGGGCAAATTACTGGGTGTGGAGGTAGTGGGGGGTGAGCAGCTCCTTCAGGACAAAGT
>CM070037.1:3529734-3540774 GCA_036250615.1 Ptychadena robeensis | reverse complement strand
TTCTGTGGAGTGTTATATTTGTTGAAACTAATAAAATATATATGCAAAAAAAAAAAAAAACACAGAGGTCATTCCCTCTACAAGCCGACTGACAGTTAATTCTAAATTTTTAAACAATTGTGCTGAGAAGAAAAAAAAGGAGAAACCTAACGACTAAAAAACATTTTTCTGGGAGAAAATTCTGCTCCAAGCTGGTTGAATATTTACATAGAATATCTGTTCATATTAGGGCCCCCAAACACGTACCGAGTGGGGGCTGACAGAGCAGGTCAGATCAGCTCTGGAAAGCAGAATATTGGACATATCCGTTCTCTGGCCGGCTGAGCTGTGGGGCGACAGATATCTGTCGCTCCATGTGAGCAGCCCCGATCGGTGGCAAAATCAGCTTTAATCTACCCAATGCAGATGGTATCTTAATTTCGGAGCCTTACACCTTTTCATCATGGTTTTTATATTTCAGGTCTCACCATTGGGAAACTTCCTAAGAATCATCTCTCATTATCTCAAGATTATCAGATGGAAGATGAGGACATCACACGTGGTTGTGTAGGAGGAAAGATAAAGACCTCACCTTTTAATCGGGGACTTAAAATTACAAAGACACCATTGAATCCCTCTGACCCTGCACTCCCTCATACTGTGCTAGATGGTTCCGGAATTTTGGGAGAGAAGACATTTTCTAGTCCTAAAGATTTAAGTTCTAAACAAAGACTTTCTCTAATTTCGCCATCTCACACAGGACAAAAGTCATATTCACATAATTCAGGCCTTGTCAAACATCCAAGATCTCACATAGAGCAGAAGCCATATTCCTGCACTTGGTGTGGGAAATGTTTTTCACGGAAGCAAGACCTTATCAATCATCAAAGATCTCACACAGGTGAGAAGCCGTATTCCTGTAATGAGTGTGGGAAATGTTTTTCACTGACATCAACCCTTGTCAGACATCAAAGATCTCACACAGGAGAGAAGTCCTATTCCTGCAATGAGTGTGGGAAACGTTTTTCACAGAAATCACACATTGTCAGACATCGAAGATATCACACAGGAGAAAAGCCGTATTCCTGCAATGAGTGTGGAAAATGTTTTTCACTGGCATCAACCCTTGTCAAACATCAAAGATCTCACACAGGAGAGAAGCCGTATTCCTGCCCTGAGTGTGGAAAATGCTTTTCATGCAAATCAGTCCTTGTCAGACACCAAAGATCTCACACAGGAGAGAGGCCATATCCCTGCAATGAGTGTGGGAAATGTTTTTCACAGAAATCCGACCTTGTCAGACATCAAAGAACTCACACAGGAGAGTAGTCATATTCCTGCCCTGAGTGAGGGAAATTTTATCGCACATATATCTTCTCTTACCAGGCATAGGAGAACATATAACACTTGAGGTATATTGACATTCTTTTATATAAAAACAGAAGTAAAGACCTTCAAGTCCTGTCTGATTAACTCTGCTAGGAAAGAAGGTGAGGGGGGAGGGGTGTCAGACATTGCTGGGTGAGTTCCTCCTGTAGAGTAGTCTGATCACCAGCAGATGCTTCAAGGGAAAACATTGTAATGAGAAAGGATGTAAATATTACCTGTGAGTGATAAGCAGACTACACACCAGGACTGACAATGTCACTGCAGCAGTCATCATCCTGCACAGCCATCTTCGTTTCATCAGACAGCGTCACCTGCTGGAGGAAAGTGTAAAATATACAAATTTTATATTTTATATTAACTTGATAAAATAAACGTGAATACATTTAAAATGTCTGAAACTACTGAAAATTTATTTTGCTATTATCCTGATATTTATTAGATTGTAAGCAGGCAGGGCCCTCTAATCCTTCTGTGTCATATCCATACCTGGATGTGTTATCTTGTGTTGTATCTCCACTCTAATGTATTGTACAGCGCTGAGTAATATGTGGGCGCCATAGAAATAAAAGATAATAATAATAATTAATAGAACTATTTCCTCCTGCCAAGGAACACATTGTAAAAGGGTTTAACCTCCCTAGCGCACTGCTGAGGTCCAGTTTCTGTACCAAAAGTGCACCATAGACTTCAATGGTACATTTTTCTTTATGTTGTAGGCCTGTAACTTCCCAAAATATGTCCTTACATGGGTCTAATAGACATCCTGATTATAATAATTTTTGAAACAAACAATTATGTAAAATATTATTTTTTTAATAAATTTCATGAGAAAACACAGAAATCAGGGCACAAAGCTTTGCTGCTATGTACTAAATCTCGCCCAATTAAAGTCTATGGTGCCCCAGATGTGCCCATTTGCAGTAAACCCTCTCTAACCTGGTGTGGGATGTGGTAAAATCACACCAGGGAAGAGAGGGTTACTGCATATGGGCACATCTGGGGCACCAGAGACTTTTTATTCTGGTGAGATTTAGTACATAGAAGCACATTGAAATCAGTTTTCTACATAGAAAACTGATTTCATGTACTGTACTTTTGAATTTTGCGCCGCCTCCCCGATGTGACGTCATCACGTCACTCGGAGGGGGAGAGAGAGATGGAGGATATGCTACCAGCCAGCATGTTACATCGGGGACACCGGGACAGCGCAGAACTGTGAGTATGCGCTGCCTGGGGCCCCGATGTGTACTGGACGGCAGCATCTCGTCCAGTGCTACAGTAGCAGCGCTGGACGAGATGCTGCCGTCCTGACCGCTAGGGTGGTTAAAGTGGCACATCAGAATGTTACTCATGGTAAGTCGAATTTGATAAAGTCTGATTAAAAGGTTTTTATTATAACATGAACCCTTTTAAAAAACAATAAAACATTACATCAGGTTATTGGATCAAAGGATCCGCAAATATATTACATTTGAATCTTCATGTATAGATGTTACAAACATGGATTTAGATTGCCAAATTTTTTAAAGATTGCATCCATTTTGGGAATCGTGGGTGATATTCTTCATGTTTTGCCTTACCAAGGCTTCTTCCGGTGAGGGCCAACTATAAATAGTGCATATATGTACAAAAAAAAACCCATTGGGTTTATATATTTTAGCAAATCCTTGCTTCGCTATCATATACTGCAATTTCACTGTATAGTCCAAATATTTACTGATTCATTTGCTAAAATATATAAACCTGATTTTTTTTTTTACATATATTTACTCTTTTTAGTTGGCCCTCCCTGAAGAAGCCTTGGTAAGGCTTATTTGTTGATCTTTGATCCAATGACCTGATTTAATGTTTTATTGTTTTTTATATGAGTTCATGTTATAATTAAGACCTTTAATCAGACTTTATCAAATTCGACTTACCATGAGTAACATTCTGATGTGCCACTTTAAACCCTTTCACAATATGGAAATAGTTAAATTTGACCAAATGGGGTGTGGCAAGTATTGGGTCTATACCAGTTACGGGTCTCCCTTGTTTTGTATAATGATTAATAGAAGTCTTCTTACACTACTAGATGATTCCCTCATACTTCTGAGATTCTCCAGCTGTCACCAGGACACAAACTTTACAACTCTATGAAGACAAAGCCACCAATCATTGTATATGAGAGTCAGGGAAATGACAGCTGACACAAATGTAGAGGGTGAGAAATCAATGACTTACTTCCAGGTTGGACCTAACATGTCCCCTGAGTAAATCAGCTGCTACACTGATTGCACAGATGATTCCAGGCACAGTACAAGTTCTATATAAGAAAAATGGGATATGGGAGGGACCGGGAGTTGGGAAGGAAGTCTCCACCAGGAGGAGAAAAGTGTGAGAGAGAGAGGTGAAACAAATAAGGAATGTAGTAATTTCTTGGCCAGTTAATGTTTTATTGTGTTATATAATAAGTACTGCAGTGTGTGTGTTGCCATGTTCCAAGATGGCTGCTGTTCCCTCTGCACTTGGGATGAGGTCATTAGTACTGACCTAGCCCGGGACAGGGGATCTTGGGTAAGCCCTTGAGAAGGACACAGGAGAGTGAAGGACATGGATGATGTTGCATGTGCAGATTACCACTGACTGAGTTCTGCAAGGACTCAGTGTTGTGTGAAGATTGCAGACTGATGTTACACTGGAGGTCCCATGTTCTCACTTTCCAATACAAAGACAAATGTTTATACAACAACTGTGTGGGTTATTGTCTGAGTATAACATTTTCATCTGGGACATCACTTGTCATTCACAAGACCCATTGAGTGGAGGCGCTGCGCTAGAGAGAGGTTTCATCCTGTTTCCACAGATAAAGTAGCGGCTCTGCTCCTTTATCCCTCACAGGTAGCGCCACACACATCAGTAGCCTGCAGAGCAGGTCACAATAGGGCTACATTTGGAGGCACTTCTGAGATTATCTTGGATCTGGACATTAATGTGTTACCATACCGTTGTTATCTACAGAATCTGTGAGGCAGTGGGCTCAGGAGCAAGGACTGTCACATGAAAGGATATTTTCTGTATCCTGTGTACCTATCTCTGTGTGCACACAAAGACTTCAGCATGCATCTCTTGTGAATAAAAGAGAGGATGATGCTCTATACCCATTATCTGTGTCTCAGTGAGGTGGACCTCAATCCAGTTAAAAGGCCCTTTTGTATCTTCCCAAAAGGGACTGAAGCTGTCGGCTGATGAACTGTGTTCCCACAAAAGAGACTGATACAGCTGCTAAGAATCTTGAGCATCTGTTGTTAAAAGTCACTGAAGTTATAGCGCAAAATGTATATGCCGATTTTCATCGCAAGTTAAAGATTATTTTTTAGGAGTATTGCCTGTTCCTGCTGGTGAGGAGAGTTTTGAGGCATGGAATGATTTCACACAACAAGTAATTGAGGAATGGGCGTGCTCAGAGGAAAAGAAAAAGGAGCACATCATGGAAAGCCTCCGAATGCCAATGCCACATGGAAATTAGCCTCCCCTCGAATTGAGCCTCCCCTGGCCATCGGATCTACTTCATACAATGAATTTCTATATTCGCCACCAGGGGTATGTCAGGCATTTTCATATGGGGTAAAGCATTTTATACATTAATTATATATTCTAGTATTATATATCTAATTGCATATAGTTAAAAGCCATACTTTTTCTCTATTTTGTATCACTACTATAGTAAGTCTATATAAAGGTCAATACAGGGCAAATCTGAGTTTAGTTCAGGAACAGTCTGATTCAGATGTGGGCCCCTTCATGCTCACATGGTACATCTTTGAACGAAGCTTATCTGTGTTGTCACCTAAATTATATTCATGTTACTATAAGTATAGATATCCATTGTACACTTATCTGGTATGAATACATCATTGGGTGAGAATGTCTAAAAAGGCACCTAGTTGTCTGAGTCCTGGTAGTAAAGGTGTCAGGATTTTTCTCTCCATTCGTATTTTATTGCTTAAGGGTCAAAGGTATATTGGAATTTAATTATATTTATTAAGATATTCATTAATTGATCAATACTGCCATCCAGTGGTGAAGCGCTATATGGCATTCAGTTAGCTTCAGCTAAGAAGAGGTTAATCATGATATCTTAGCTGAAGGCCTGCCTAACTTTTTAAGACCCCTTTGCTTATAGGTAATTGGAGAATTCTGAGAGCAGTAGGCATGTGCTTTAGATAAACTTTATTACTTAAAGTTATGCACAGGGTAAAAAAGGAGAAAAGAAAAAGAAAGAAAGTGAGAAAGAAAAAGAGCGGAACAACAGAAAGGAAACTCTTTTTCCATCAAACCATAGGTGATGCCTTCCTTCTACAAAGCGGCCCTGATTCTTGGTAAGGAATATTTTACCTTTATATCACCAAAGCAAAACACTGAGGTGATACTTATGCCTGCCATACACATGCCGATAAGCGGCCGATTTTTCACCTGACCAGTCAGTGGAAAAATCGGCCGCTAATCGGCATGTGTCCACGATCTGTCGCCCCACAGCTCGGCCGGCCAGAGAACGGACATGTCCGATAATCTCTGGCCAATAGAAGCTGATGCCATTAGCTTCAATGAAGACCGGCGTCTTCATTGAAGCTAATGGCCGGCACACAAAGGGACTGGACCAGGAGCATATCGGGACTGGTTTGTCTGCACCCGTCAGGGTTGGGGTATGGCAGCCATTAGTTTACGTCTGCCTCTTTGCATAGGATAACTTATGATATCCGAGTTTGCTTGATAAATGTGGTTATCTATTAGTTCAGAGTAAAACCTCCCTAGTCAGTATCACATCAATAATTTGTATTGGAGAAATTATCTTCCCAAAGCTTGGCATAGTTTTGTAGAAGTGACATCCATATTCCGTTTTGTCTGTGTGTAGCCAGTGTATGTTTTTTCTATTTGCATACCACAAATTCTTTTGGTATAATATTACCGGGTATAGGTGTGTTGGAGACACCTTTGTGGTAGTTTTCTAGCGTTACACTTCATGTCATTGTTCATTCTGTTTAATTGATTCTCAATGTTTTTATCATTCTGTGTATGTAAATAAATTAAATATATTTTGCATAATTGCTTGCTCTGCTTTATTGTATGCACAATATGACTATGATAGCGATAGAATACTTGTGAGGTGTTATATTGTCCCATGTCAGTAGCTAAAAATCCCTGTAGCTAAGCAGTTTATTTAATGGTTCCTAAAGATTTATAAGCTGCTGTTTATAAGTCACTGACAGGTAGGACCTCATTCCTCTACATAAGCAACCCATGGAGATTGTCAAACTGAGCCTCCCCCTGCCAGTGTCACAGACAGTTCAGCTGCAATACATAGCAGGGGGCCCGAGGAGATTGTCGAGATAGCCTCCCCCCTCCCAGTGTCACAGTGACAGTGCATTATACTTTGGACAGGGGTCCCGCGGGGGGGGGGGGGGGGGGGGGGGGCTGATCTTGACGGGTCTTCTGTCCATAGCAGAATAAATTGTCTGTGCAGTTCATTCTGCTTTGGACAGGGGTTGTCAACAGCTTGCATTTACCACAAGGAAGCGGACAAGAAAAAAAGTGACACTGGGAGGGAGCGGGTGATCTCCACAGGGCCCCTGTCCATAGTATAATAAACTGTCAATGCTCATCTCAACTAGTACATCTCTGCTGTTGAGTCCTCTGCCTAGTTTACTGTGCCCGCACATGTGCAGTACCAGGGGGGATCAGCTTGGCGGGGAGGCACATCTCAATAGAACACAGGTATCTATTTTTGTCAGAGCGTACAAGGACACTCATGTGAGTACTGCTAAGGATTATATAAATGTTCTGACTGATGCCCATGGACTACACCGTGATCCTGATCAAATGCCAGTGGACTTTACAGACAAAGCACAAGGAGGGAGAGGAGGATTCTGTGTTTGTGAGGAGGCTAGAGGGGCTTCTAGGGAGATTGCTAACTGAAAAGGTGATCTCTCCTGCAGATGATGAGAAGTTAAGGACTGCTCAGATAACAAAGGGACTGTTACCACATCACCCTGTGTCACCAGTCACTCAGAATCCTTTGGAGAGAAACTTTACTTTCACTGAAAAGAAACAGGAGTCTGACATCCATTTTAGTAAGAGTAAAACGAATGCGTCCTCTCTGGAGGAGCAAGGAAGTGGATAAATGTTGAAGACCAAAGAGCCAAGTAGACCACATCAGTCTAAAGCGCCATCTAGTGACAGGAAAGTGTACTGCAATAAGCCGACTTTTCCAATGAAGTGTTTCTGTTGTGGACAAGAAGGCCATGTTGTTCGTCAGTGTTGTTGTGACTTTTCATAGGAGTATATAGCATTTATACATATATATTTTCGTTTCAATAGATTTTTATTAAAGTTTTCAAACAATTACATAAAAAAATGTATAAGCGGAAGAAGTGTGTACATAAGCAGGTTCAACAGGCTCCTTAAATATAGAGCAAAGAGGTCAAGGCCTCTGGAGGCAGAACCCACTATACATTCAATTTACATAGTGCGCACCGTTCAGTACAATAAGTGTGATCGGGGGGGGGGGGTCCGGGGCGGGGCAGTCAACAGGCCCTCACGGTGGGAGTGCCCAGGAGGCTAGATAGTCAGGAGGCGGGCATCTAGGCTCCGGTCGTGATAATATTCCACCCATGGGTCCCAAATCTTTTCAAACTTGGCCATGGTGTCGTGTAGCTGTGCGTTCATTTTCTCATTGGTGAAGAACCAGGCTACCTTAGCCTTGACATGGGCCACTGTCGGAGTACCGGACCACCATGCTTTGGCCAAGACCAGCTTAGCAGCCATGAAAATAAAGGTGAGCAGTTTAAGTTGGGTGAACGTGCATTCCCTGGGTTTAACATTTATACATATATATTTTATAATATATCTATTGGCATGTATATAAAAGCCATAGTTACTAGTGATGAGCGGCATAGGCAACATTCGTATTCGCGGCATGCCGCGAATTTTATGGAAAACATTCGGAAAATATTCACATTCGGCAATATTCTGGTTTTTTTTTTTATTGCGAATAACGGCAGTTTATTGCGAATTGCGCAATATATGTTTAACATGGCGTGAACTTTTAAACTGACGATTTTCGCAATATTCGCATCACCCCAATATTCATTTAAAAAACTGTTGATGGTGTTGCTAAGCTCTTGTTGCAGCCTTCCCATTCGTCCACTTGCATTGAGAGGCATGTGTAATGGATAAAAAATACCGAATATCCGGAATTGCGAATATTCGGCAATATATTCACCATCTTCGCGAATTTCCGAATTGCCGATATTCGCGATTAATATTCGGAATCCGAATATTCGCGATCATCACTAATAGTTACGCTATATTCAGTCCATTTTGTATTTCTGCTTTAAAAGTGTGTATAAAGGTCAATGCAGAGCAATGCTAAGGTTTTGTTTCATGGAATGTCTAACTTAAGCGTCGGCCTCTTTATTCTCACATAACAGAAGATGAAGTCAGTGGTACATCGCTGAACAAAACTTATCTGTATCGTGACCTAAATTATATGTGAGTTGTTATAGAATAGATGTGTATTGTATACTAATCTGAGTATATATATCACTGTGTGAGAGTGTCAGTTTGGAACCTAAAAGTTCAGGTCCCTATTGAATGATGTCAGGATTAATCCCTCCAATTCTAATTTATAGTTTTAGGTCAAATGTATGTTGCGGGTTTTAATTCTATTCACAAGGTGTTCATAAGTTGTACAACACTGCCACTGCCACTGTGTAAGCGCTACATTACACTAAGATACAGAAGGGTTAATATATGATGTCATCTCTAAAGGCACACCCATTAGCTTGGCCGTGATTGGAGAATCCTAGGTTAAGTGGGAGTGTGTTTTAGATAAACTTTCTTATTAAAAGTTATGCATGAATGGCAACACAAAGGGCCGACAACGGATAACAAGGAGAAAACTGAACAAAAGAAAGGGAATTGAATCTGTGGTGTTTGTACTTTGTTTGAAATGAGCTAAGCTTGGTGTCTAGATACGTTCCTGCCTCTGCAGAGTACAGTTAGCTTAAGCATATGCAGTATGCTGGTATGCAGATGGGTCTAAAAACACACTCTGCGTACCTTTTATTATCCTTCCTAATCGCATCTGTGGACTACACAGACAGAGGACAGATTCACAGAGCTTCCTTTCCCCTCCTCCCCCCTTCTCTATGATGAGATGGAGCATGCTTGTGTTGTGCTCTGACGGCAAGTGCTCTCTAGTGACATCCAGTGGCTAAAGCTGATATTGCAGCTTGAGTTGAGATTACAACTCCACACAACATTACTATCATTTAAACACTACTGTAAATGGGTTTTTTTTATTGCCAAAATTTTTTGGGCAATTTTTAGTGTTTTTATTGTTAAAAATATACAATTTATGTCACTTGGATGACCACAGGGAAACTTTACTAAACTAACTATAAAAGGTTGCAGTAGGGGTGTCAAATTGGCAATGCAAATTACTCATTCAAAAAATTATTGGACTTATAGAGTGTTGGAGATCTGGGAGATGAAAGTCAGAGTAGGCAAATGTGAGGATAAATTCTGACAAGAGAAAAGTTACACTACCGAGATATATAATGCGATCTGGGAGCCAGCTGGTGACCTGTAGATGGAGGCAGGTAATTGGAAGATCAATCAGGAACAGGGAGGTCCATATGCAGCAGAATCTACGATGCAGGAGGCTGACGCAGAGGACAGTGAGGTAGACCACCCTACATATGGGATAAGTACCAAAGATTATCTCCTGGTACTCATCTGAGGAGCTCACTAAAAAAGTTATGTGCACTCCTGTTAATCACAATTTTTGATTTTTTTAATCAATTTTCTTTTTTCTCCCATTAGCCAATACCACACCCATTGATTCACAAAGGTGGATCATTTACACCTTTTATCTGAGAATTTGGAATGGTTTTGTAGAATAGAAATCTTGTATTGAGTCTTGTCTGTGAGTTCTGCTAGGTTATTTCCATAGTCCACATTCTTTAAATTCCTCCTAACATCGTATCTTGTGGTAGTTTTCTGGCATTACATTTTTGTAATTTTTCTTACATTACACTACTTTTAATATCTCCGTGTATGTTAATTAAATGAATATTTTTGCATAATTGATTGTCCCTCTTTTATTGACTGCACAATATGAATCGAGCTTCTTTGAGGTGATTTTTCTTGTCTCATCTTTGGAGCCAATGTTTTTCCCTGTTAAAAGTTTTTATGGTTCCTAAAGATTTAAAAAGCTACTGCTTGTAAAGCCTGACTACATATATATTGTTCGTCACAGTCAGAGGTGTCCTCACAAGGAGAATACGGCCTGGGGTGCATCAACAGGAGAGAGCAGAAGATCCCAATAGTGGAGACCCCACTGAAAAAAAGAGAGATAACGCATCACCCCTCCTCATCTCTACTAAGAAGTCAAACAGATTCTAGAGCTGTAGCAGTGACCGGAGTTACCCTGAACTTCTTTTAGTAGATAGGTGCTACTTACCACATGGTTGTCTTCTTGCTTGTCTTTCCCCCAGCCTTCTGAGTGGCTGGCAGTGGTAGGGGTGCTGCATGCATTAGGCAGAGGGGAAGAGAAGTGACAATGCAGAGAGCCAATAGACATGCTGAGTTCTGCAGCTCACTCTGAGGGCTCTAGGTATGCCCCATGGA
>CM070037.1:3492770-3503144 GCA_036250615.1 Ptychadena robeensis | reverse complement strand
TCCCTGCTCCCGGGTAGCCCAGCGCTAACCCTGGTTGGTGTCCATCGGTGGTGATATGCTATCAGTGTGTGAAGAGTGGGAGAAGAGGGTTGTATTCACAATCCAACACAATGGGCAGCACATTGAACACATTTTATAACTTGTAAATAACTCATGAAAGAATGAAGTTACATTAAAACCAAGCACACCATTGTTTTTTCTTGTGAAAGTCCCAAATGTTTGATGTGTCACATGACCCTCTTCCTATTGAAAAAACAAAAGTTGGATTTAAAATGGCCACCATGGTCACCACCCATCTTGAAAAGTTTCACACCTCACATATACTAATGTGCCACAAACAGGAAGTTAATATCACCAACTGTTCCCATTTTATTAAAGTGTATCCATATATATGGCCCACCCTGTAGTATCCAAGAATTAAGTTAGCAGCACAATAGTTAGGATATCTCTGCACAAGACAACGAATTGAGCATTGGAAGCTCTATAGTACATGTTTTGGCTAAAGACTCGGCAACACTACCACACACCAACTTCAGGACAAAAGTTTTAGATCAGGAAACAAGTACACACATCTCTAATTCTGTAGAAGGTAAAGCAAAGGTTTCATCCATTGCTACTTCTCGGGCTGATCCAAAACCTTTCTTTGTTTGTGATGGTGATTGATCTATATAATTTTATATGCCCAAGTATTAAGAAACAGATGACTGTGTGAGAACATTGTTATTGGTGTAGTTCTATCCGTCCAGACAGACTCATCAAAGGAGGCTTTGCACATGGTATACATCAATCATATTAAGACAGCCGAACCAGAGAATATATAAGTATATCAAAGATATACGTCATGATGTCCATATACTTGCGGTTAGATTTCCAATTAGGGACAAACCGTATTTTCGGGCATATAAGATGACTTTTCTACACAGGAAAATGTGGAGGGTGGGGGGGTTTGATGGTTGTGCTCAGGGGGCACTCCTGTCCTGGGCCGACCATCTAGGGAAGCCTTGAGGTCTGCTCCCCCCATTCCATGCTCCCCGTACTGCGCGCTGGCTGACAGGTGCTGAGCCGACAGAGGATCTTCAGAATCCCCCCAGCCCCTCCTTCTCCTTCCCGATGTCTGTGTGATGAAAGTAGCTGGCTGCTACTGACTGCAAGTGTGCTCACTAGCAACATTGTGCATTGTGGCTGAAATTGGTATTGCAGGGATATTGAGATTAAAGCTAGAACACATTAAATAGCTGTGAAAAAAATTCACTTCATACACAACTGTATTACACTATATTACATTTTTAGATTTCTGGGGGTTGAAAGTCAGAGTAGATATAATTTTTTTTTTATTTGGTGTGCGTTTGAAGAGAGGTAGTCTTATATGGCGAGAATATCCCTAACTCTATATTTTAACTGGAAAAGTTGGGGGTCGTCTTATACGCCCAGTCGTCTTATTGTCCGGAAAATACGGTAGATATATAGTACAGTATTATCTTGTATGTAACTGTATTGTTATATGTGATATTATGTGATAAGATGTATGAGAAAGGAATACAAACTTTGTTTGTTATCTTACGCAAGGAGACATTCCTTCCTTCCTCCCATCCCCCTCTCTTTCCATGATCAGCGGGACAAAACAAAAAGAATAGAGAGAATATAGAAAAGAGACTACTGCGTCACTCACCCTCACATACACACACATATTTCTCACAAGAACTTTCATACACAATCTATTACTTTATATTTTTACCACATTTTTCTTTCTATTATGATGACAATCTGAAATTATATAATAAAAAAAAAATATATAGTTGATTAACTTTGAATGATATATATTTATATAGAAGAACATAAAATTTTTGGGCACATTTAACAACCTAGAACATGAATAATGATAGGAAATTTTTCTGGCATTTTTCTATCACCAATGAACTCATGTCTGGAAAAAGAAAGCAGAATGGACCTTCGTTTTGTCCTCCTAGCATGGTGGATATGAAGGATGTAAATTCTGGAATCCACACCGAGCATCTCTACTGGCACAGCTGCACCCAGAGACATATGTGGAATATTGTAATGGACTTGGACCTGCTTCATAGCAACAAGAGAAGTTTATGTTAAACCCCCCTTCTGGTCCAATTATTTCAGTAAAGAGCTTCCTACAGTGGTACGAAAAATAGCAACCTACATGGGCATGGAGAGTCTGATCCGCAGTTCCTGGTGTTCAGGAGGATGGGGGTGGGTACATGATGACTTTTCGGGGTTGAAAATTCTGTATCAAATATAAAGTAATACAATTTAGTCTGAGTCTATGATGGGCGACATGGGCACATTGACATAATGCCCAGTCCGCAGACTGCCCGTGATTTGGGCCACGTTAATCGATGGTTTGTTGTTACTGCGCATTCATTTGAATTGATGTTCAAATCGTTTTTGGTTGATATTTAAATGGCCGATGGAATATTAAAATCATTTCATGAATTGCTGCCTTGTTGGCTCTGGTTTCTGATCTCGGACTGTCTGCCTCTGCATGCTGCCTGTACAGACCTCTGCTGCATCTCTGGACTCCTCTTCTGATAACCCCTTGGCTACTCTGTGCATTGGACTGATCTCCTGTATATGACTGGAATTGCTCCCTGTGGGTTACATTAGTCTCTTTCAGGCAAGGTACTTTGTGTGCAGAAGTCCTGAGGGCAACCGAGGTCAAGTAGGCAAATCATGTCTCCTGTTCAAGTGGGGGCTTAGACTGCAGTGGAGATTGTGCCTGAGCGAAGAATCCTGAACCACGATACCCTCACCGTTATTCATGGTGAGCAAAATTCCACCGTACTCTAATGATGAAACAATTCATTCAGTTCTGCAGCAGGAAATATATGAATTCATCCTTTAGTTATTGTCACAGACCAGCCGGTGTGGACCCACTGTGCCACAAGTCCTACTTCCTCTAAGGGTCTACGAGAGAACCCACTCATTCTTCACAATACCCCATGTCTCCTGAAGAAAGAGTGGGTAAACCCGACCACGAGCTGGGCTGGCACCAGGCAAAAGATCTATCAGACAAACGTAACAGCAATGAGGGGCAGGCTTTATGTCTCTTTCTCGCTGCAGATATCCACAAAAGTGGCATACTGCGTCGGGAAGCCTGACAAGTCCACGGACAAGAGGCGAGGAAGCAGGTCGGACCTAAGATAAACAGGCAGGAAGGATCCCCAACATGGCTCCAAATGCATTGTAGTAAGCCAATACTGATGGACCAACGCTTGTTGAATGAAGATACCGGCTGACCCAGAATCCAAGAAAGCTAATACAGATAGTGTGACTCCCGTGTGAGAGAGAGTCACCAGAACCGACAGTTTCGGAGAGGACTTTTCATCCAGGACCGCCTCTCCAACTGATCCTAGACAGAGGCCTTTTACCCAATTTCTGTGGACAATTGCACACATAGTGGGCCTTGCCTCCACAATACAGACACAGGTCCTGTGCTCTGCAATGGGCATATTCCTGGGTGGACAAGCGAAGACGCTCTATCTGCATGGGCTCCTTGGCTGGGCTGGAAGAAGAACAAGCCTCTGGAAGGACGGAGCCAAACCAAGAGGTCTTCTGGAGCATGCTGCCTCTTTAGAAGGTTCCCTGGAACGCATGTCCCCTCTTGGCGAAGGAGATCAGCTCATCCAGAGCAGATGGACAATCGCAGCCAGTAAATTTTTCCTTGATCTGGTCGGACAGGACCTCAAAGAACACCAGCAGGGCAGTTAGGCATTGTACAAAATCGGATGGCATACTCACCTACCATCAGGGAACCCGGTCCCAACTTCAGCAGAACTGAGCAGGGAAAGAAGTGCAGCCGTGCACTTCAAATACCAACCAAAAGTTTGTCAGGAAGGACTGCAGATTGGTGGTCTCTCCAACGTTTCTAAATTGAATGAGCCCAAGCAAGGGCTTTATCGGACAACAGGGACACAATGAAGGCAATCTTAGTCTTTTCCATAGGAAATCTCTGCTGATGTAACTCAAAGGGGATCAGACACTGATTCAGGAATTCAAAACAGGTTCTTGGGTCTCCAACATAACGTGAAGGCAGAGGAAGGTGCACAGCAGCGGCTCTGGATTCAGGACTCGCTGGAGTACACAGGACACGAGCAGCGGTGACTGGCTGCCCTGCTGCCACAGGGGAAGAAACCACACCCAGACGCACTGCAACACTTTGCATTAAGTGGATCTTGACGTTCACTCAGATTCCTCACTTCATGGACAAGGGTCTGAGTGACCGGCGTAGTGTGACCAACAGGGTCCATGGCTTTAGTATACTGTCACGGACCAGTGTGTGGACCCACAGTGCCACGAGTCCTACCTCCTCTAAGAGCCTTGTCTAAGTGAACCCACTTATTCTTCACAATACCCCTGATGGTGGGGATTGACTTTGCACAGGGGAACACCAGGTCGCTACCTCTTACAGGAGCTGCACATGAGACAGATGGTCCAGGGGACAGCAGGGAAGGCAACAGAGATACAGGCTGCGTCAGCCAGACTTTGGAACAGGGCAGGTGGCACAGGTACAGGTCAGGTAGCAGGAGAGTCTGGCAGACAGGAAAGGGTTAACGGGATTAGCAGAGTCAGAGAATAGAGGCAAGAATATATAGCACATTATAAAATGGATAGCACTTCTTTATCATGCCCACACCGCCAGACTTAGCGTTAAAAATCTCTTATACTCCCCTATCGCCATTGCAAGAGGCACTAGGCAGGGATGTCCCCTCTCTCTCTCCCATGGCCATCATGATTCGTAATAACCCTGCCATTTTAGGGATTCCTCTCTGGATCTAGGGAGGAGAAGATTT
This sequence comes from Ptychadena robeensis, assembly GCA_036250615.1. NCBI lineage: Eukaryota > Metazoa > Chordata > Amphibia > Anura > Ptychadenidae > Ptychadena > Ptychadena robeensis. The sequence goes on along the minus strand of CM070037.1, from coordinate 3,498,324 downwards.
CCTTGTAGGGCGATGACACACTGGTGTATATCTGTTCAGTCCATGATTCTTTGTCTCCATTGTTTTCCCTAATTCAACACTTTGGCCACTTTTCTGGCTTCAAGGTTAATTGGGAGAAATCTGCCCTTCTCCTAGTGGATCCCATAGACACTGCTCAATTGGCTCTGATATTCCCCATACCAATTGTGTCCTGATTTAAATATCTTGGAGTGCATGTACAACTTCCATATCTGGCTATAATGCACTTAATTTAGAGCCCCTGCTCACTCGTTCACGGCCCAATTTAAAGTGTGGACCTTCCTCTGGATCTAATGGGACGGTCTAACTTGGTAAAAATGATTTACTCTTGATTCCTAAAGCTAAATTTACAACTGAACACTGTGTGCTCTACTTTTCTTTGGCAGGGGAAGCACCCACGGATCACTAGGACGACCCTGACCCTACCTAAGGAATATGCTGGTTTTGCTCTCCCTGACTTTTAATTCTATTACCTGGCATCCCAGATGGTTTCTGGTATGATTGGCTACATCCCTCTAAACAAAACGCCTGGTATGCCTTGGAGGCCTCCCTGGTCCAGTCGTACGGCTCACCTGTTGTATCGAGGGTTCCACCATTGGCATCTGATGTGTCACTTATCCGATCCACGCTTTCCATTTTTACACTCCTTAACAAATTGTGTGGTAATGAGGACTGGCGGACCTCTCCCTGGTGTCCCTTATGTTTTAATACCAATATTTCAGAATTATATGATCATCCTTCCATACTGTTTTGGACTGTCTGGGGCATTGAAACAGAAGGGATCTTTAAATCCTTTGGGCAACTACAGGAGGAATCAGCGCTCCTTTTTCCTTTATTTGAAACTATGACATGCGGTTACTGCTAGATGGGGCCGGGGCGAGGTTCTGCTACGATCCCCCAAATTGGAGTTGGTGCTGCGGGAGGAGGATGGCTCTGGACTGGTGTCTAGACATTATTCCCATTTGACCTCCATGTCCCTGGATAAATATACTGTTCCCAAGGCTAAATGGTCTAATGTACTTTCCACCTTACAGTCAGATGATTGGGAGGAATTTGGAGGATAATCCTTGATATCCTCCAGAGATAGAGTGATTCAGCTCAAATTCTTCCATCAAATTTACTAGACCCCGCTGAAACTCCCTACCTTGGGTCTCCTGGACTCCTCTGCATGTCGTTGCTGCACTCAAGTGGGCGATTACTTGCATTGCTTTTGGAACTGCCACTATATCCAGGACTATTGGTCTAGTATTCTTCAGCATTTGTATACTTATATGGGAATTTCACATAGATCCCAAGATCTGCCTACTTGGTTTATTCCACAATCTTCCCCAGGGAAACAGTTTCTGTGCATTACTTTCTTTTATGCCCAAAATGTATTTTGGTGACTCCTCTAACCCTTGGGGAATGGCTTGTGTTGGTTAACAACAGCGTACCATTGTATAAACGTACTTATGAACTTCTGTAAAAAAAATATATATACAAATAAAAAGATCTCTAAAAAAACAAAAAGAATATATAGCACAGGAACACCAATGGAAGTCAGCACTTTAGCCTAATAGAGGGACCTTAATACCGAAGCAAAGCATTGCAGGCTGGGTCCTTAAGATTAGTGCAGGTGGGCCACTATTGGTCAGCCATGGACACATGACCCATATCTTAACTCCTAGGAAAAAAGACACCACACCAGATGACATCTCTGAAAAGTACTTGCCATCCTCACTTCCTTATTCCCAAAGAAACCACCTGAAGTACTGGCGAACTGAAGCTACTTCCAGCCATTTATTTCGCCAGTATTAGAGCACCTCACCCCAGCAGGCAACCTCCTCCTTCTTGTGCTCTCACCCCCCCCCCCCCTGTGGAGATGAGTCGGGGGCGGGGTGAGGGGGAATTGCTGTGGTGGCAGTGAGCGATGGAGAGAGGAGCTGCCAGAAAGTGTTATACCTGAGGTTCTATGAGGGGGAGAGGAATGCCTGCTGGGGGCAAGTGAGAGCAGCTGCACGTCAGAAAGTCCAATGGCTGTAACACTGGCGTCACATTCCAACAGGACTGGACAGGAACAGCATCATACAGCCCCAGGGGGAACTGGGATAGATTTGCCAGGTGCCCTTTCATCTCTATGACGAGCCCCTCGACCATATGTCACAAAGGGATAGGGGCGATCTTGTAAGTATTGCCCCTCCTGCGTTAAGACGTTTTCTTTTTTTTGGGGCAGTGATTGCCCTATGTATCAGCAGTCTGATGCCAATAGTGCAAAGCGACCTCCTATTTGGTAGGTAACTGCTGTAGAACCAACAGCATGCTGTGTCCATAGCTGGTAGGGAACTGTGGAGCAGATGGCAGCACAACAGCAATCACCGCTGAACAGGGTGCCCAAAACTGCAACGGTAAGTAGGGGGGCAGCGGCACATGGCAGCTGCTGTTACAGTTATTTTGTTTGTAATTACTATATTATGTATTTTTTTTCAGTAGTCATGAGTCTAAAGAATTAGAAAGTTCTTCAAATTAGTAAAAGAATAAAAGGAATTAAAGGAATTTTGAAAGTTATGCTAGCAAGGAACTGTGACTCCATATGTATTAATTGTTTGCACATGATAAGATGATGGTTTTAGGAAGGAAGTTGGGGGGGTAACCTCAGAAAGACTCATTCATATAGAGAGTGGCACCTAATTAATTAATGAATTTTTAGTGCACACACATTTTACAGCAGCCAGACTTGAGTTTCTCCAAATGTTTTAAAGAGAAATAAATCTTCCATGAATCATGTGACAGCGTGTATGTGTGGGCGGGATCTAGTGAGTGTAAATGAGAGGGAAAGGTAATAGTACAAGGATTCCAGGTCCCCATAGGCGGGTAGCTGGGGAATCTCAGAAGTATGAGGGAATCATCTAGTAGTGTTAGAAAGAGAAATAAAGAAAAAGATCTAATATTACAAACCTGAAGACAGACTTTTATTAATCAGCTCACGAAGAATCTCAGGATTTCAGTAAAAAAATGTAATCTTCATTACTAACTTTGAACATTAATATTTGTTGGTGTTTATCTAGTAAATAGAAAAAAAAATACAGAGAAAAAAAATTCCACTGTTGTATAGTCTGATCTCTTCTGCTCATCACTCCCAGGTAATATTTAAATCTGTTCTCATCACAATGTCTTCCCTTGAACCTGCTGCTGTTTAGGGGAGATCAGACAATGCTGCAGGAAGAATTCAACCAGCAGTCACTATTACCGTACCCCTCTCTTCTACTCTTAGCAAAGTAAATTAGACTTGGGTGTAGCAGTCTTAGCAGTAAATTCTGATATATTTAGAAAAGCGATTAAGCTTCAACAGTTATGAGTCCTCCTATGACTGGAAAGCGAAGAAATCGGTGAAAAACATTTCCCATACTCAGTGCAGTATAATGGCTTCTTCATTGTGCGAGTTACATGATGGTTGTCAAGAGCTGATTTATCTAAAAACATTTCCTGCGCACAGGGCAGAAAAACAGCTTCTCCCCTTTGTGATTTTTAATGTGTGGCAATAAGTGATTATTTTGATAAACATTGCCCATACTCAGAGCAGGATTATGGCTTCTCGCCTGTGTGAGATCTCTGATGTCTGACAAGGTGTGATGTCCGCGAAAAACATTCCCCACACTCACTGCAGGAATACGGCTTCTCTCCTGTGTGAGATCTTTGATGTGTCACAAGGGATGATTTATGTGAAAAATACTTCCCACACTGAGGACAGGAATACGGCTTCTCTCCTGTGTGCGATCTTTTATGTACCGCCAGGTGTGATTTCAGTAAAAAACATTTCCCACACTCAGGACAGAAATACGGCTTCTCTCCTGTGTGAGATCTTTGATGTATTGCAAAGTTTGATTTATCTGAAAAACATTTCCCACACTCAGGGCAGGAATATGGCTTCTCTCCTGTGTGAGATCTTTGATGTTTGACAAGAGATAATTTCCGTGTAAAACCTTTCGCGCACTCAGGGCAAAAATACGGCTTCTCTCCTGTGTGAGATCTTTGATGTTTGACAAGGGTTGATTTCTGTGAAAAACATTTCTCGCACTCAGTGCAAGAAAATGGATTCTCACCAGTGTGAGATCTTTGATGTCTGACAAGGGTTGATTTCCTTGAAAAACATTTTGCACACTCAGGGCAGGAGTATGGCTTCTCTCCTGTGTGAGAGCTTTGATGTTTCACCAGGGTTGTTTTCTGTGAAAAACATTTCCCGCACTCATTGCAGGAATACGGCTTCTCTCCTGTGTGACATCTTTGATGTTTGACAAGGGTTGATTTCAATGAAAAACATTTCTCACACACAGGACAGGAATACGGCTTCTCTCCTGTGTGAGATCTTTGATGTAGGACAAGGTGTGATTTCTGTGAAAAACATTTCCCACACTCAGAGCAGGAATACGGCTTCTGCCCTGCCTGAGATGGCAGACCTAGGGAAAGACTTTGTATAGAAATGAAACCTTCTCTGTTTCTAGGACTAGAACATTTCTTCTCCCCCAGAATTCTGGCACCATCTTGCACAGTATGAGGGAGCTCAGAGTCAGTCAATGGTCTGTCTGCACTATGAGGTCCCCTGTTGATAGGTGAGCACTCTGTCTTTCCTCCTACACAATCTCTTGTGATTTCCATATCTTCCCTCTGACAATCTGGAGATAATAAGAGATAATTCTTGGGTGGTTTCTCCATGGGGAGTCCTGAAATATGTATAAAACCATGATCAATGGAAAAAGTGGGATAGGTTACTGAAATGAATCAGGTAGGCTTATATGAACAGATTTTCCATGTGGATGTCCAGCCAGCTGGGAGTCTTTCCCTCTTCAGTTAGATCACTTCTACACTGATATTCTTGTCAGAAGACAAGGAACAATGGGGACCAAGAGGTGCATAATCCCCACACCACCCCAAGCCTAAACACTGGACCATGTGATCACAGTTAATCATAACAGCTTTTAACATTCAACAACATGATTAATTGTCTCGTATTGGGGCAACATTTTTTTCTAGAAACGTTTATCAGTCCATACATTACTCCTTACCTCTCTGATCAACACAATTGTTTAATCTCCCTCCCATTACACCCGAAGCCAGTATGGGTGCAGTTTGATCGTTAATCAAACTGTGCCCGTGCCGGGATCGGGTGTAACCACTGGCTCTCCGTGTGCATTTCTACAGAGCTGCAGGCACACAGAGCCTTTCTGGACCCGTGTCTGGGGGGGGGGCTCAGCGCCATAGACCTCCATGTTAATTGAGGGGCGTCACTTTTCTCCCCACACCGCCGGCGTCTAATTAACACCGGCGGTGTGTAAAGGGTTGGGGGGAGAGCTGGCAATAAAAGAGGGAGATTCTCAGAACTGCAGAAAAGCATTGTTTTTTTTATCTGTGCTCCTGTAACTGGGAATAAAACACAAAATAATATGCAGGTGACTATTACCAGCCTTCTATTGGCTGATATTACTCAGCTTCCATCCTACTTAGGACCAATCAGTGAGCAGTAACAGAGCAGAGATACAGTAGAATGTATAATGTCTCACCC
>CM070037.1:3482067-3492670 GCA_036250615.1 Ptychadena robeensis | reverse complement strand
TCCATCTGAAAACTCCTCCATCACACTATACTCCTCCTCCTCCTCCTTATATTCTTGTTTGATGACAATATTATAATCCTTGAGGTTTACACTCTGTAATGTATAATAAAATATTTATTGTAACAAACAGGCTTATGTATAGTGATCATTGATGGTAAATCACCTACCTGATCATGGTGAGCGGTGGTGTGACCTTCCTGTGTGGGATCCTGGGAATCCAGAGGACGGGGAAGTCTCTCTGGTGCTGGTAAAATGTCCCACAATTCCCGGCTCACCTCTCCTGTCAGCAAACCAATCATCTTGTAGGTGACATCTAGGATTTTCTTCTTGTTCTGTCCCTCAAGATTTAGTGACCCACAAGGCACTGTGATGGTCATATGATCACCAGACAGCAAAAGAGGACATTTCTGTATGGAAAACCAAAAAAAATATAAAGTGACCTCCCAGAATCCTCCTCACCTCTCCGACTATGCATGTGTGAAGTCGCACCTTCTAGACTTACCCAAGGCATTTTCTCCTTTAAAAAACCCACAATCCAGCTATAAAAGACAGTATGACCATGGGTGCACATAACTTTTTTAGTGAGCTTCTCAGACAAGTACCAGGAGATGGTGTTTAGTACTCACCCATATGTAGGGTGGTCTTCTTCACTGTCTCCCTTGCTGTCCTCTGAGTCAGCTTCCTGCATGGTAGATTGTGCTGCAGATGGACCTCTGTGTTCCTAATTGAGCCTCAGATTAGCTGTCTCCATCTACAGATCACCAGCTAGCTTTGGGTCAAACCCATACAGAAGACATGTCTTCATACGTCTGGACACTCTAGAGATGGCTACACTGGTAGACATTGCCCAGCTTCATGACACCAAAGATTCTTCTCATTCTCTAGATGTTTTTTATACTGTTTAAAACCTCCTCACCATGGCATTGAAACAGCAGCTCATCAGCTCTCCTACCTCACCCTACAGATCCTGAGGTTCCTACTGAGAGCTGACTACAATACTCGTCTGATGAAGATCCTGCAGGACCCAATAAACCAATACCACCATGAGACTACAACTCGGAAAGTGAAAATCTGATTTTCAAACTCTACTTGGAGTTTCCAAACTTCCCTGGGTGGTGTCATTTCCCTTCATGGAAGAGATTAAAGACATATTGACAGAGGAATGGAGCTCCAACAAACACAAGTCACCAGATTGATCAGGACAATTGTGGAATTACCTATTGGCAGGGGTATCCTGGTACCAGCTGTTGCTTAAACTGCAGTTTCCAGAGCTCTGGAATGCTGGCATCCTCCTCCCAGCACCCCAAGGGTAGTTTTTCAGGGAACTCATGTCAGCTTTCCTGATGAAAGCCACAATAGATGTTATTCAGGCTAACTGCCACAATCCTGCTCTCCTCTTACGAGTAGACGAGCGTTGTAGCTGAATCCATGGATGGCACATCCCACATCTATGTAGTCAAGTAAGATACTCCTTGAAGGGCAATGCATTTTTGGAAGCAAACCATTTTCAGTCCTATGAAATCTGGCAGCACACACGTCCTCCGCGGCGAGCAGCCTGACAGGTAAGGTGGGGAGGGGTGGGTAGCTAGGGAGCAGACACGAATGGATTGGGGGGGGTGGGAAGGCACAGAATGGGATGGGTGGGGGCTGGGGGGGGGGGTGCCAGTGAGGAAGATGGGAAGCAGGCCACCATATGATGGGCGGGGGTGGGGCATGAGAATGAAGTGAGGGCAATGAGGAAGATGGGGAGCAGGGGGGCTCACAGAATTTGGAGGGGGGGCATTGAGGAAGATGGGACGACCACGAAAATGGGGAGGCATGAGGAAGCATGGGGAGCATGTCACAGACTGATGGGGATGGGCAGTAAGGAAAGATGGGGAGCGGCACAAATTATGGGGGCAGTGAGGAGATGGGAGTAGGCCACAGAATTATGGAGGGGCATGAGGAATATGGGGAGCAGGACACAGACATGATGGTAGGGCATTGAGGAAGATGGGAGCAGGCACACTAATGATGGGGGGGGGCAGTGAGGAGATGGGGAGCAGGCACAGAATGATGGGGTCAGTGAGGAAAGATGGGGAGCAGCACAGAATTAATGGATGGGGGGGGCAGGAGGAAGATGGGAATCATACACAGCATTATTGGGTTGATGGTGGGGTGTTGGGTGTGGGTGGGTGGGGTGGGGAAGCTGGGGACAACACAACGGACATTATAATGTGGGGGGGGGGGGGGGCCAGTGAGGAAGATGGGGAGCAGACACAAGAATTATGGATGGGGGTGGGGCAGTGAGGAAGATGGATAGCATACACAGAACTTGTGAAAGAGAAACCTACATGCACAGAATGAGGGGGGGGTGGGCAGACACATGAAGATGAGGGGGATTTAGGAAGATGGGAGCAAACAACAGAAAGATGAGGAGAAACTGGGGAAGAGATGGGGAAATACATAGACCATAATTGACAGAGAACTAGCAACCTAAGCCGATGAGCTGACCACAATGGATAGGTCGGCTCATTAGTCCTCCATAATGCGGGCATGGCGGGACTCGGGTCAGTTATATGTCACATAGCACTCCCCGGTGTTAGGAGCCCGGGGGGACGGGACATGCTGGGCTCTGTAGTGCACTCCCCGGGGGGTGGTGGGGGGGGGTGGGGGGGGGGGGGGACAAACTCTGGGCCTCTGTAGTGCCATTCATTGTGGAGGTTGTGAGTGAGAAGTTGTGGCTGACAATGCGGTAATTATGAGCCGTGAGGGGGAAGAGCTTTGTCCTCTTTATCAGGGTGAAGGGCTGTCAGTGTACACAGCAGCACAACTGAGAGGATGAGGAGGAAGTAAGACGCCGGCCAGTATCCGTCCTATTGCCAGCCGAGCAGATGCACTCATGACCGGCCGGTCACCGATCTGGGCCGATCATATCAAATATCGGCCGATTCCGGTCTCTGGCCGGTCAATCGGTGCATCTCTAGTAGATATCTTGTTACGGTTTGTCTATCCAGGTCCAGCTGGAGGGGCATGACTGGCCTCTCTAAGCCTTTTCCTTGGGTCATGCTATTGTCACACAAGGTTTAAAAGCTCTTCTATCACACAGTCACTATCCTCTCCATGCTTCAGCTTAGGAGAAGCCACTGCTATTCAATATCTCTTCTTTCTAGGAGTAAAAATAAACACTGACTGTGCCACAATGGTCTTACCTCATGCACAGGTGATCATGCTACTTCAGCATACTCAAAACCCATTGCATCAATATTTACCTTGCCAAGAACCCATATTCTCACCGTGCACTCTATGGTGGCCCCATTCCCCATGGCCAGATGGGCACAAAATGCACACAAGGATCTTCCAGAAGGCTTTGTGGAACCAATGGCTTTAAGAACACTTGTCTCAGGGATTTGCCATTTTCTCCACGATGATACAGTCTACTGTTTGTAAAGAATATCAATGTGTTTTCCGATTGGATCTTCATTCCTTTGTGTATTACTCTGGGTTTATGTTTTTCTATTTTCTTTATTCACTAAAATTAGGGCAGTGGGCCCTTGTGGAGCCTGTATCGACCACTAACCCCTTTATGAGGGCAGATCCCACAAGACCATTATTACAAAATGTAATTCATGTTCACTAAAGATCCAGAAGAAGTAAACAAAGTATCTTCCTTGGGCCTCTTATTATATCCTGTTGGGTCTCAAGGGAAGACAGGTCTTTGTTAATGGGACTGTAAGGGCTTCAAGAGTTACTTTTGCTGATGTCTCCCCATCTAGAACTAGATATCTTTACTAGAGTCTTCTCCACAACCTACACAGTTTCTTAAAGGTTTCACAATGGATCCCTATTTTTGTCTTATTGTATCGCTGACTGTTAATGTCACAGAGAATATATAAAAGTTGTTTACTGTTGGTCACTTGTGTTCCTTAACTGTGATCTGTGATGATGTCATTATAACTAATCCACTCGACTACAACTTAAGTGACTGATGACCTATAAGCACATTGCTCACCATCATCATACTTATGACCATGGACCCTGGGTTTCAATTTCCCACACACTCAGCCACCCACTGAAATAGAAGGAGCAGCTGCTGCAATATTGATAATAAATCATTCTGAAGTCAGATGTCTGTAACTCGGGGGAGGGGGTGGGGGTGGGGGGGTTACCGGTGATTGTAAAAAAAAAAAGAATAATGCAAAAACAAAAAAAGATAAGAATCGTCCTCACCTCTCCAGTGAGCAGGTAGATGATCTCCAGGGTGAGGTTTAGTATCTTCTCAGTCAAGTGACTCTGGTCCTTGTCCATCTCCATTGATGTGGGCATGTGATTGTCTTTGTAGCTTTGCACCTGTAGATGGATAGTGAATGATTATCTGGACAGCACTGGTTGTATATTACGATGCAGATGTTAAAGGATTATAAGGTGAGCTCCCTATTCTGGAAATGGCATGGACAACAAGGAGCCTATGCTGTCCCCTCTATACTAGTGTAATCAACTCATTCATGATGCTGCTTCATGTGTAGAAATGTAGTTTCTTACATTGTTGGAGTTGCTAATCTTCCCACAGTGTAATGCAAGATACACAGGAATTTTCTGGTCTGGGTCAGTGCACTGAGGTACTGAGGATGGATATCAGGGAGCACAGGAAGGATCCCCATGTGGCTGCTGAGCAGTGGACTACCTACTGATGGAAGACTGTGATCTCCAGTGTGTAAGTGACTGTTCCCTTGTGTGACTGCACCCAGGAAGAGAGAGTTTCTGCATCCAGCCGTCACATCACAGGTGGGAAAGTGCTGCTGTCAGTGACTGGGGACAGACTGTTCATGCTTGTCCACAATACTCACCCTGCCCTAGATCCCTAGAATTCTGCCTGGGAGGACAGACTGTTGTATAACCAGAAGGTACTGACATTACCAGAGCTGCAGGGCTGCTGATGACTACTCTTCTATCTGTTCTCCCCTCCTCATTACTGACGGACACACTCACTTTAGGTTATCGTTAGTGTATTATTCTACATTGACTGTATGTATGGCTCCTCATCCTGGATCCACCTGTAATTTAGGTGTCATTGATGAAGCTGGGAATGGGAGGGAGGTGGCCATCCAGGGAGGTTAATGTGTGGTATATAGATGATGACATGATGGGGATTACTGGGTGTAATATAAAATAATATCTTATTACCTCCTCTGCTGCCAGTCCCAGCAATGTCTCCTCTACACTTCCTCCACAATCACCTCACGGAGCGTCACGTCTCACAGGTCATTTCCTGCTTATACCAAACATCACTTCCTGCGTACATATAACCCGAACCATAATTCGCCACTTGGGTCCCACGGTAAAACTATATTACGCCACAGTTCTTGTGACATATTTTATCACTTAGGTGTATAGAGTGGAATGTAATCCCTTCAGGGTCAGACCTTCAGGTAAGTTGGCGGTGACAATAATAACCCCGGCAGACGTGGTTTCTCTGCTCTGGGGAAGGGGTAGGCGGAGAAGGTTCAGTCAGACAGTCACCTACCTCCAGTGCATGATGGGTTATATGGATCGGACACTTTGGGAAAGGACAGCCAGATGTACATCACCTCCAGCATGCAAACCTACCACCACTTTGTCCTGAAGGAGCTGCTCACCCCCCACTACCTCCACACCCAGTAAGTTGCCCCGTCCTTCCTGTCATTACAGTATATTGTCACAGATGATTGGAATTCCTATCATGTATAGTATAGTGAGAGGAAGGACTTACCATACCAAAATATGTCCAGAAAAAGGTCTTGTAGACATCAACCTCATAGATCTTTTGATTGAGGATGCTCTAAAGGCTCTCAATAGGATTGAGGTCAGGGGAGGATGGGGCCAAACACCAAGTTTCTCAACCTTATGTTGATAACAGCCAATGATGCAGAGATATTCCTAGCAGAATGAAATGATCGATTGTCATAGATGAAGATGATTGTGTTTGGGAAAGCGTGGTTCTTATTTTTGTATCTTGGAAGAAAGTGATAATGTGTTAATTTTCAAAATTTATGGACCCTAAATGGGGTCTCCCCATAATATATCTTTAATTCTCAAAGCCCACATCCTAACCCCTGCTGCTCTTACTTTAAAACTATAACCCCTCAAGCCTCCAACCTGCAGGATCCCACACCATAACCCCCAAAAACCCTGAACTCCTCACCCGAACCCCCAACGCTGAAAAAGTATCCCTCCACCTGCCAATAGAAACAGGCAGTGGAAATCACTTTGCCCCTGAAATGTGGCTACCAGGGTTGCTCATCTCTAAAAGTAGGCAAATTGACTGAGCATCAAAACTCCAGAGGCACCAGCAGCTTCAAATACCTGTTTGCTGCTTTGCAATGGCACTTTAGCAGCTGATCTGACTGAGACCTAGTTGATACTGCCTTAAAGCAGATGCATACTCAAAATTGAAAAAATATTGATGTAAAATTAAAGGGTTGACTTACCTCAGAGCTGGTATAATGGTGGCATAGTTCTCAACAATGCTGAAAGAGGGAGACTCCATCTTTATTTTCCAGGCTTTCGGGGTTAGGTCAGGGTGCAATATTGGGAGTGCACACTAGGGGTGTTTATACTGTTTTTTTCTATGTGACAATTTGTCTAATTTCTTTTAATGCAGAGCCAAGATTAGAGCTAAGTAGAGAAGAGGGGCTGTGAGGGATCTTGTCAAATAACTCCATACAGGTAAGTTTTTCTTTTTTTCAATGCATTCCTCCCTCTTATCGGCACTTCTAGTGCCATTAATGTAATGATAAATTTATGGTGGTAGGTCCACTTTAAGTAGCACAGGAGGGAGGGGCACCTGACAAAGTAGGCGAATACAACTAGCAGCAGAGGGAGCTCTCTAATGATCTTTCTAGTCCTTTGTGGCAAAGGAAATAGATAGGGGACAGAGCAGAAAGCACAGGCATTATTGAAGTAACAGACACAGACCCCCTGGTTCTCCAGGGATCTGTGACAATTCCCTTTATACACATGAAGTAGCATTATTCATGATCTGGTTACACTAGTATGGTGGGGGTACCGATACAGAAAAAAAGCATTCACATTTCTGTAAATTTTAAGGTCCATAGCCCAAGGCTCCACTATCCGTTAAAACCTCTTCATTGAACACAGGGATTTTACCAGAGTACAAGCCATCCATTGATGGCAGTGTGTCTATGACAGAGCTGGTTCTGCTGGTCTGGGCCTCCATCACATTAATGTCAATGTAGCCATCCGCGTCTGTAGGAATGCAACGGAGGCTTGATGGAACCCATTGGATCCAATAGCGGACGTGGAGCCTATGGCTTATTGTCCATGCCATTTCCAAAATAGGGATCCCACCTAATAATCCCTTACAGTCCTCATCCTGATCTACAGATGGTGCTGTCCAGATAATTCTTCTCTATCCATCTACAGGGAGAGCTGCAGAGATCACATGACCACATCAATGGAGATGGAGAAGGACCAGAGTCACATGACTGAGAAGATACTAAACCTCATCCTGGAGATCATCTACCTTCTGCCCGGACAGGTGAGGAGGATTCTTGGGGGTCACATGACATCACTCTTATCTTTATTAATAATACACAGAACTGACTGGAGAGGCGAGGAGGATCCTTATCTTTTTTTATTTGCATTATTTTATCTATGGAAGTTTTCATTGAAAAAGGGGTTCTTAAACCATTACAGGTAACCCCCCTCCCCCGAGTTATAGGCATCTGACTTGACTGAATGATTTACCGTCAATATTGCCTCAGCTGCTCCTCCTATCTCAATGGGCGGCTGAGGGTGTGGGAAATGGAATCCCAGGGTCCGTAGTCATAGGTATGATGATGGGGAGCAATGCGTTGATGAGTGGACACTATATAATGGAGGGTCTTGGTAAAGAAACCAAAGCCATAGTAGAATAACACGATGGTGGGGATAGGAGGGGAAATTAATAATAAAGGAGGGAGGAAGACCAGTTCCTATCATTGCATAGATCAGATGGTTTAACCCATCAGATATATAGATGTGGTTGTGGGTTTCCCAAAAAACAAAAAAAAGAACTTCTGGAGGCGCCCATTATCTGTACATTCCTTGGTTTATTATTTTAAGGTAGACTAAAGCAACACTGAAAATTGTGATAAAATTTGTGATAAAAAGCTCTTGTCAACGCGTTTTGTGGCCCTCTTGCAACTTCTTCAGGACAATAGTATGGTGGGGTCTCCTGCCACCAAATTCATTTGTGAGCATAGAAACCACATCAGATAGGGGATCTGGAGTAGTATGTACATGAGAAGCTGCTTATACGTATCTGACCATGAAACATCCATCCTGTAAAACCAGGTAATATGAAACCCTCCCTCTGCTTCTCTAGGGAGCTGGTGCCATGTATATGTCGGACACTCTGCACAACCACTGTGAGATCTGAAGGGGAGGGTGGTCTTCTTAGTATTGGGATATATGTACGAGCAGTGACCACCAGGTGTATGAGATTTGAATAAAAACTATAGGAAAACATAAACCCAGAGTAATACACAAAGGAATGATGATCCAAGGCAGCGTATATCCGCATGTAAACTGTAAAAAATGAGTAGGTTAAGTGGTCAGTCTAAGGAGAAAGCCTGGAGACATACATATAGTGAGCGCAGATGAGGGCAAAACAGGAGGGAGTGTCTATAACTGTGTTAGGGACATTAGATTGTGAGAGACAGTTATTGACTATATATACTCTGTAAAGTGATGCGTAATATGTCAGCGCTGTATAAATACGAGATAATAATAACAAGGCGTGCTAGGAAGTAATGGGGGCTGTTATCATATATACCAAACTGTGTTCAGAATTCTGTGATGTCGCAGGGATTGATATAGAGTAGACCCAGGGAGGTTTGGAAACTCGGAGTAGAGTTTGAAAATCAGGTTTCTAACACAGATGTGTCGACGTAGGCATTTTATAGTGCTGACAGTCTCATGGTGGTAGACCAGATGAGGTAGTAGGCTCATTGGGTCCTGGAGAGTCTCCATCAGAAAGGTATTGTAGCCAGCTCTTGGGAGGAACCTCAGGATCTGTAGGTGGGGTAGGAGAGATTAAAAAAATCCACCTGGTATCAGATGGTAAGGTGTCAGCCATTTGCAGACCATATCCATAGCTTGTCCAGAAGAGGTTTAGTCATCCCTCTTCTGAGTGTATTCTGGGACAGATCAGACAGAATGTGGATAGGTTCCCTCTATCAAACTTGATGGCCTGTTTTTTATATACCTTGGGGAAGATGTTTTAAACTGTAAAAAAAGAGCATGCCACACAAAACATCCCAAGGATGAGGAGAATCTTGGTGTCATGAAGCTGGATGGTGTCTACCATTGTAGTCACCAATGGAGAGGTTGAGACCTGTGCAATCTCTGGAGTGTGCAGACAGACTAAGAACTTGAATATGTCTTCTGTATGGACTGGAAGGGTCATACTCCAAATTCACAGGTGGAGAAGAGTCCTGCTGGTAATGTTTTCCGCATGTGTCCAACCATTGTCAGGGTGTCTTTTATAGCTGGACTGTGAGTTGTTTTTTTTAGAAGAAAATGCAGAAAATGCAAAATGCAGGAGCCTCTAGGCACAACACAAGACACAACTTCACACTGGCATAATCAGAGAGATGAGGAGAATTCTGGGAGATCACAAGATATTTCTTTTGTTTTTTCCATATAGAGATTTCCTCTTCTGATGTCTGGAGATCATTTGACCATCACAGTGCCTTGTGGGTCACTAAATCTTGAGGGACACAACAAGAAGAAAATCCTAGATGTCACCTACAAGATGATTGGTCTGCTGACAGGAGAGGTGAGCCGGGAATTGTGGGATATTATCCAGTAACAGACGTGGGATGTGTCTGGATGGTGACTGTATCATTGTGTGTGTCAGGTTCCTATAAGGTGTCAGGATGTCTCTGTCTATTTCTCCATGGAGGAGTGGGAGTATTTAGAAGGACACAAGGATCTCTACAAGGACATTGTCAGGATGGAGGATCAGCTGCCCCTCACATCACCAGGTAAGAGGAGACTTTATTGTAATGGAGAGGGCAGTATGGAGGGTCCCCATAGACCCCCCCCCCCCCATCATCTGATAAACACAATGTATTCAGTCAGTGTTTGTGTTTCCTACAGATGGATTCAGTAATAAAAACCCACCAGAGAGATGTCCTCGTCCTCTGGATTCCCAGGATCCCGCACAGGAAGGTCACACCACCCCTCACCATGATCAGGTAGGTGGGGTTTAGGCTTCAATAATGTGACTGAACACTGAGCTGGGAAAATATTCTGATAAATAGAGTTAGAGTTATTATCTGACATTCTGTTGGTTTAGGGTGAAGATCTGAGGAACATGGAAGCTGATGGTGAAGCAAATGACATGTATGTTAGGAATGATCAGCAATATACGGAGGAGGCTGGGATGATGGGGACATTCATAGAGGAGGAAACCCCTACAGAGATCAGCCCGGGTGAAATATAATATATTCTACTTTACCTCTGCTCTGTCACTGCTCGCTGATTGGTCCTGAGTAGGGTGGAAGCTGAATAACATCAACCAATACAGGGAGTGCAGAATTATTAGGCAAATTAGTATTTTGACCACATCATCCTCTTT
>CM070037.1:3462857-3476612 GCA_036250615.1 Ptychadena robeensis | reverse complement strand
ATCAAAGATCTCACAAAAGGGAAAAGCCGTATTCCTGTCCTGAGTGCGGGAAATGTTTTTTCAGAAAATCAAACCTTGCCACACATAAAAGATTTCACACAGGAGAGAGGCCGTATTCCTGCCCTGAGTGCAGGAAATGTTTTTCAATGAATATAGACCTTGTCAGACATCTAAGATCTCACACAGGAGAGAAGCCGTTTCCCTGCTCTGAGTGTGGGAAATGTTTTTCACAGAAATCAGACCTTGTCAAACATCTAAGATCTCACACTGGAGAGAAGCCGTATTCCTGCTCTGAGTGCAGAAAATGTTTTGTAAGAAAATCATCCCTTGTCACACATCTAAGATCTCACACAGGAGAGAAACCATATTCCTGCTCTGAGTGTGAGAAATGTTTTTCACTGAAATCACACCTTGTCAGACATCAAAGATTTCACACAGGAGAGAAACCGTTTCCCTGCCCTGAGTGTAAGAAATGTTTTTCAGTAAAATCACACCTTGTCAGACATCAAAGATCTCACACAGGAGAGAAGCCATATTCCTGCCCTGAGTGTGGTAAATGTTTTTCAGTAAAATTCAATTTTATGGTACATCAAAGATCTCACACAGGAGAAAAGCCGTATTCCTGCCCTGAGTGTGGGAAATGTTTTTCAGTAAAATCAAATTTTGTTGTACATCAAAGAATTCACACAGGAGAGAAGCCCTAAGTGAGGGAAATATTTTCTCATTTATATCTTCTCTTTCCAGGCACACGAGAACTCGTAACACTATTCGCCTTCCTTTATATAAAAACAGAAGTCAGTAATGACGTCCAAGTTCTGTCTGATTTGCTAGGAAAGAAGGGGTGGCGGTGGTGTCAGACATTGCTAGTGGTGTTAGTCTGATCACCAGCAGATTCTTCAAGGAAAGACATTGTGATGACAAATACTCAAAATATTACCTAGGAGTGATGAGCAGGGGAGATCGTACTATACACCAGGACTGACAAGGCCACTGCAGCAGTAATCATCCTGCACAGCCATCTTTATATCATTAGACAGTGTCACCTGCCGGGGGAAGTGGAAAATATATTTTCCGATGTAATATTTCATGTTTACCAGATAAAATAAATATATGAATATAGTTAAAATGTATGAAACTACTGAAGATGTATATTCCTATTATCCTGATATTCATTGTGGAATTATTACATTGTAAGACCGATCAGACAGGGCCCTCTAATTCTCCTGTATCCATACCTGTATGTGTTATTTTGTATTGTATCTCCAATACAATGTATTGTACAGCGCTGAGTAATATGTGGGCGTCATATAAATAAATGATAATAATAATGATTAATATAAGTCTGTCTGCAGATCTTTTCCTGCATTCTTCTTTCTAACACTAATAGATTATTCCCTCATATATTTCCCTCTCATTTACACTCACTAGATCCTGCCCACACATACATCCTATCACATGATTAATGGAAGATTTATTTCTCCTGAAAACATTTGGAGAAACTTGAATCTGGCTGGACCAGCCGATGTAAAATGTGTGTTCAATTAGTAGGCCAGCAAGCAGAACAATTTGTGTACCTTTATAATATCACACAAAGCCATCAAACACAAAACTTTGGATAAATACAAATGTACAAAAGTAAAGTAGAATGATAAATGTAAAATAAGAAAATATGTTCAGTAACTATAAGAAACTGGGCTTGTGCTCGGCGCCAATGTCCCATGTATCACAATATATTTACCCCAATGGGTTATCTCTCAGTGAGGGCTGAACTCTATGTGGAGGTGGTAAGCCTCCTTGGACACTCTTCAATCAAAACGTTAAATCAATCATTGTATTGTCATAAAAAATTGCACAAAAGGGACCTGACCCAGGCATGGAGGAGTGAGGTCGCATGCGCGTGAGATCCCGCAGCCCCCCAGCCATCCAAGGGTCACCAGGGACAGTCAATTGTAAAGCAATCAAGTGACCCATTTGGCCCAAATCTCTACACTTTCCCTCCCACAATGATATTGAGCATTGCAACGGGAGGAATATTATTTGTATTAGGCATCCCAGAGGCCACTGGCTCTAATAGCAAATGTAAAATCTACGGTCATTGCCATTTTGAACTTCTGGGAAAACCTCCTGACACGGCAATTGAGCTGGACAGAGTTCACCAAAGTCTAGGGCTGTGACTCACTCACCACAATTAAGCCAGGGATGTTCTCTGTTGGATGCATTTCTACACTGTTAAGGAAAAGATCATGAAAGCAGCCTGGAGACGTGGAGATTTTGAGTTTGACGGTGTTACTGTTTATCTCCTGCCTAATATTTCAAGACACATGTTGGCTATGTGACCCCTCCTGGAGGTTATTGGCTGCGCCAGGGTGACTTACCAGTGGGGATACCCATTTCATCTGATCATCCGCAATGACTGCCTCCCTTAAATCAATGGCACAGTATCTGACCCATTTCCTATATCTAATGGCACGATCCACCTTGCTCCATATTATATCCCTGTAACCCTTACTTTCCACTTCTCGTGCAGACCCAAATAAACAGGGATTGTTGTTTGGCTCTCATGATCACAAAATTCATACCCTGTCACCTCCTTACCTTATCTTTTCCGGCTTCTGCATTCTTATGGGATCCTGTCTGAAAATTAATCTCTCTAATCTTCGGCTCTCAACATCACATTGCCTACTGCGATGGTAGCCCATATGCATCAAGTGTTCAGTTTTCCTTGGTTCCATTCACTATCTGGAAACATGGATTTCTGCTGACTTAATGGAGCTTTACATAACAAATTTCCCTCCAATCCTAGCCACTATCAGTTAGGGATTAGGACGTCCCGTCATTTACATGGTTTGGGCTGAATAACTTAGTGAAGATGAATGTCCTCCTGAGACTTTACTTGCTCCAGTGTCTTCTTATACACATTCCACGGGCTTTCCTTTACTCAGTCAATTACCACCTATTTCACTTTGTAAGGCTGGGCAAGCACCCCAGACTCCTCTGGGTGGGACAGGCTCTCCGAACATATCCCTGAACTATGGTGCGGTGCACCTAGTGCGGGTCATAGACTGGTGTCGGCATGCAGAACAGAAGAGTGGGACTGGAACAATACCCCTTTCACTTTCCTCTGCCTTCCCTACATTGGATGCTGGGTAGCTCAGTGAGTGGAGTAGCCTCACACCCGACAGTGGCCCATTGCCAGACATGGAACTGCCATTTCTCTCTAAATGGGAGCTAGACAGGACTTTTACTAACTCTCAAAAACAGAAAATGGTATTTTTTTGGCGTACCACTCATCAATTAGTAACAAATTTCAGGATCTGGGCTACAAATACTCACCCACTGGTATAGGACACCCGCATTCCTGTACGCATGTTTCCCACACTATCTGAGACATGCTAGCGTTGCCGGATTGCCCCAGGCACAATGTTACATATATTTTGGTCATGCTCATGCGGCAAGGGCATTCCTCTGTGTTGGAAGAGCACTCGCCCTCTGTCGGTGAGCTTATTGTTGTGATTTATTACCATGGAGGGGCACAAGCCACGTGGGGGCATGACTTTACTGGTTACCGACCTCTGTATCTTTTTTTGTATACATGTCTTTGTTTTGTATGTTCTTTTTTATGTGAAAATTTTACTAAACTTAAAATGTTTAAAAAAATTGCACAATAATACATATACCACACTGGAGACAATACATCTATTTACACATACTAATATCTTAAAATATCGAATAGTAGCTGTTACAATCCTCTGCTGGTCACGGAGACCAGTGCAAAGTTGTTGGCGTGTTTCGCCTTGTATTACGGCTTCCTCAGGACACATACTATACAACTCTATGAAGACAAAGCAATCAGTGTACATTATTATATATGGTCAGGTTAATGACAGCTGATACAAATTTATAGGATGAGAGATCAATAACTTACTGTCCAGGTTGGACCTGACATGTCACCTGAGTAAATCAGCTGCTACACTGATTGCATAGATGATTCCAGGCACAGTACAAGTTCTATATAAGAGAAATGGCATATGGGTGGGGCTGGGAGGAAAAATCTCCACCAGGAGGAGAAAGGTGCAAGAGAGTTTATATTGTTATTATATTGACAGGTGGAAACTGTTTTTCCCCACCCAAACTCCTCACGTCCCTCCCCTCCAACACCACAGCAGGTTATCCTTCTATCGTCCCCCACCAAATACAGCCATATGGACACTCCAGCAGGAGCAACCTGCAGAGGACAAGCACCCAATAAGTGCCTGGATCTGTAAAACTCCAGACACTGAACAGTGCTCATAAGAACAAAGCCTTACCTGACATGTATTCCCACCCAGAACACGGACCTCTCCTGATTGAGCACCCCAGCAAGGACACAGCACTCACAGCTGACCAATGCTACCGCACCTATATACCCAATCATTCCTGGGTTACAGCTGTCCATGATTGAGCAATCAGTGATCTGCCATACTGCGCAACGCATGTGCTTCAGCTGCCTGAGACTGCCCAACCTAACCATTGTGCTATCTTGCCATATTGCCTGGGTATAATAGACTAATCCAGTGTTCTTCAACCTTTTTTGGGCAAAGGCACACTTGTTTCATGAAAAAAATTTGAGGGCAACGATGATACGTATAATCGTGGCGCACTTCCGGTCCCCGCCGGAAGTACGTCATCAGCAGGTGCCCCGCTGGAACGCAGATGCGTACCAGCAGAGCAAAAACACCGCCCCTGGTCTGTGGGGACGGTTGAAAAACACTGGACTAATCAAACAAACAAATCAAAATAAGTACATACCAAGGCATGTAATACCGTGTTTGTATGTGTATGGAGTAACAAAACTCCTACGTCTATATGCAAGGTTTATGTGTATTGGTATATACTCACTGTGATTTGTTTAATTGATTACAGACTGTTATACACAGGTAACCATTTATTTTCTTCTTCCCCCTTGATGAGGCCAATTGGCGAAACACGTTGGTTGAAACACAGTGAAGTGAAAGTGTTACACATTCCTCTTTGGTTCTGGAAGCCTCCTTGGTAATCATAGCGGTACCAAGGCAAGCCTTGCTGTTGTACCTAATGTATTCTGTGACTTGGTCCGATGTCTTCTTTTGGATGTTGGGGTTGGGTATTTATTGAACCTATTTTAATCATGTGGAAATAAAAGTGTATTTTTATTGGGGGGGGGGGGGTTGAGCAACAAAATCATTACAGATCATAACTACAATATCCCATCCTCCTTCCCATGAAAAAAGGGGAGGAGTAAGGGGAGGGTCAAACAGAACATAAATATTGTGTTGGCTCCTCAGTCATCACTGCATCTGTCAGGCGTTTTCATTGGGGTATAGCATTTATATACAATTAATTCAATATTCTAGTATTATGTATATAATGGCGTATAGTGAAAAGCCATAGTTATAACATTACTCCATTTTGTATCACTACTATAGTAAGTCTGTATAAAGGACAACACTGAGCGAAACTGAGTGTAGTTCAGGAAAGACGTAGGCCCCTTCGTTCTGTCATACAAGAGATCCCAAGCTTATCTGTCTTGTCCTCTAAATTATATCAAAGCACAAAATGGCCATTGTATACTATCTGGTATGAATATATCATTGGGTGAAAATGTCTAAGACGGCACCTAAATGCCTAGATCGTGGTCATAAATATGTCAGGATGCGTCTTTCCATTTATATATTATGGCCTCGAAGGTCAAATAACATATTTAAGGTATATATTAATTGAGCAATACTGCCATCCAGTGGCGAAGCGCCATATGGCATTCAGCTTACTCAAATAAAAAAAAGAGTTAATCATGACACTTATCTGAAGGCCTGCCCAATTCTTATCTTAGATACACCTCTTTGCTTGAAGGAATTTAGAGAATTTTTTGGAGTGGAAGGCATGTGTCTTAGATAAGGTTTTGTTACTTAAAGTGATGCACGGGGTAGGAGAGAAAGAAAGAAAGAGAACAAAGGAGAAAAGAAAAAGAGCAGAACTACAGAAGAAACCTCTTTCCTGTCAGCCATAACAGGCGCCTTCCTTCTACAAAGCGATCCTGGGTCTTGGTAAGGAATATTTACTATATATCTCCAAACACTGAGGTGATACCTAGGTGCGTCTGCCTCTTTGCAGAGCTTAGAGTTAGGATAGCTTATGATAAGCTCGGGGTACTTGACCCCTAATTGGTATCACGTCAATTTGTGTTTGGAGAATTTATTTTCCTATCTGAGAATCTTGGCATGGTTTTGTAGAAGTAACATCCATACTACGTTTGCCTGTGTGTAGCCAGCGTGTTTATTGCCATTTGCATTCTTGGGTGTAATATTACCATGTATAGGTGTGTTGGAGACACCTTGTGGTGGTTTTCTGGTGTTACACGTTATGTTATAGTTCATTCTGTTTAATTGATTTTCTGTGTTTTTATTATTCCGTGGGTGTTAATAACTTATATATATTTTGCATATTGCTTGCCCTGCTTTATTGTCTGCACAATATAACTATAATACCGATAAATTACTTGTGGGTTTTATATCGTCTCATCTCAGGAACTAAAATCAAATCTTTGGACCTGAGCCATTTATTTGATAGTTCCTAAAGATCTATAAGCTGCGGTTTATAAGTCACTGACACATCCAAATCCATGGCTCTCATATTATACAATCAGAAAATCAAAACAAACAAAACAACTTTACAAATCCATTATTACTGATCCCACACATGAACATTGTGTACAAGAAAACAGGGGAACCAATTTCCATCACACTCACTTTGATATCCTGTTCGGTGCTATGTCCAAAATTGTGCGGTAATGAAGTGGTCTATGTTATGTGTGAAAGGAACCGGGGTATCTGATATCAATATAGAAATTGTGTGTCTTCCTTTAGTAAAATGATGATGTGATCCAGTCATGTGGGAGTTCCCTGTCTGGGAAAGGTAATATAAGGCAGAGTATTAAGGTAGGTGGGGTCTTCTGCTAGAGGTCTCCGTGGTGAATACAAGTCCTGGTGGGAGACAGGCACTGCCTGTAGGACTGGAGACCCCTTTTAGCCAAGATATAGCCAGAGACATCTACCATGTCCCTGTATAGGGCAGGGGTTCCCCTAGCCCTGGAGGAGATGACATCGGGTGGAGATCGGGGCTAGGCCCGAGATTGCGGATAGGCAACTTCTTCCACATGGCCGGCACATAACTGTATTCTGTACCTGCAAGAATCATGAATAAAGTACCAGTTCTAACACCATCTGGCAGTGAGTGCATAGACCATATTGGGATTTGTGCAAGGGCCTGCAGTGGGACACTGCCTCTCACAGGTGACAGAATACTCTGCTGCTGGATGCAACAATCTGCAGGAGCCTACAGACAAGGTGCTGGAAGATGCCAGACAGTGACCCTGGATTCACCCTGGGAAGTGCATGCATTCCACCAAGAGGGCAGTGCTGGTATTAGAGTGCCGCTTCCACAGTTGCATCATCCTGAGTCAAATACTTAATACCCTGTACTAGACAGTCCTTATCTCTAAATCAGAACTCCTTTACAGGAACGGAACTAAACTGAATGCTTCATTTTAACCTGATGTTAAATATCCAGCGAGCATCATAGGGGTGTACACATGAGAGCCGTAAAGGATACAAGGCTAGGATAAAACTTGTGCTCCAATCCTTCATGCTGCCGATGGGACTTGGGGTTCTACCATTGCTAATGTAGTAAACATTTTCCCTAATATGGAAGCGGAACATAAAACCGTCAACATCGGCAGAACATAATGTATATCATCCCCATGGTAGCACAGACCACATAGTGATGACCAGATTATTCCATCAATGGATTTTTTCTTGCAGCCTTCTCATTTGTCAACTAGGAGTAAGGTATCATGTTTAGTGAAAACAATTATAAAACAAAATACCGTATTTTTCGAACCATAGGATACACTTATTCACCCCCAAAATTGGGAGGGGGGAGGGTGCCTGCATCTTATGGTCCGAATGTGCGACCCCTTGGCTTCCCACCAGCTCTCCTGGCACAGGAGAGGAGCTGTCAGTTAAGAGATGCCAGCCGGTGTCCGGCTCTCCTATCTGTGCTGTATAATTGCCTATGCCAGCAGAGCTCAGACCCTGCTGGCATAAGCAATGAAGAGAGGTATAGATGAACTGCCATCTATCCCTCCGTGAAAACTGCAATCACTCTGCAGCTCCCATGGACACAGGAACAGCCAGCCGGAGAGGAGAGCAGAGTAGAGTAGGAGATTGTGCAGCTCGGCCTCCCTCCTCCCGATCAGTGTGGAGAATGACGCTGTGCTGCTAGTGTACTGTTGCTACTACTAGCTACTGGCTGAATTGAATATTGCATTCATTTAATTAATTGCATTAACCCAATTGATGTGAAAACTTATTAAATCTTTTTTTTCTGGTTTCCCTGCCCTAACAACTGGGTGCGTCTTAAAGTCCAATAATACGGTAGTCAAATTTGTGAATATATCACAATACCACAAGTTCTCAATTGGATGAAGGTCTGGGGAATTTTCTGGTCATGGACCCAAAATGTCAATGCTTTGTCCCCTGAGCCAGTTAATTGTCACATTAGATTTACGGCACAAAGCTCCATCATGCTAGGAAATGCACCGTTCTTCCCCATACTCTTCTTGGATGGTTGTAAGAAGCTACTGTCCTCCAGCGAGCTCCTCCATTTTATGTTAAGCAACCTCACAAATGAATTGTCTCAGGATGCTTTTCTGTTGGCATGAGAGAGAACTTATGGTAGCATGGTCCTAAAGTTTTTGTTGGAGATCAGAGGCATCTTTGCTGCCCTTCCTGACACCAGGCCGTCCTTCAAACATCTTCACCTCACTGTGCATGCAAATTTACTCAACTCCTGACTGCTGCCATCCCTGACCAAGCTCCGTACTGGTGGCACCTCAACCCCGCAGCTTAATCATCTTTAGGAGATATTTCTGTCACTTACTGGACCATCTTGGGTGCCCTAAAGTCTTCACAACATGGCCGAGATGCAGAGGAAATTGATTTTTTATTAAAAGAGTACATTTTTATGGCAAAGAAGGACTTTGCTATTCATCGGATTACTCTTCATTCTGTAATATATGTAAATTACCATCATAAAAACTGAAGCTTTGAGACAACAAATATTTGTGTCATTGTCAACACTCTTGCCCTGGACTGCCACACACATATACTAGGTCTGGGTGGAGCTTGGTTAAATCTTTTGGCTATTGGTGATGATTGACTCTATATGTGCCCATAGTTTGGACATGAGAAAGGAGGTCTCACTGGTTTAAGGAAGTTTTGAAAATCATGTTATTTTGTTTTACACATGGTGTCAGATGAATAGTGTTAAGGTAACCATACACGGGTCCGATTCCCACACGATTCCTGGCCGATCGATCACCGGGCGCGTGCACGCCGATCGATCGGCTAAGAATTGAGTGCAGCCCACCTTGCCCGATCGACCCTGCCCGATCGACATGGCCCCCTGAATCGGATCTGCCAGAGAACCAACATGCTGGTCTTTCTGATCCGATTCAGCACACATCAGGGGGAGTTGCCATTTGTGACGTGATCGAACGGGCACGGAATCGTCCAGGAATCGGTGGCCCAAGGTGGTAGGGACAGGCTTAATTGGGCGATCGATCGGACATCCGATTCCCTGCAGCATCGCTGGAATCGATCGGATGGTGATCGATCGTCCATGGAATCGCCACATGTATGGCTAGCTTTAGGGTGGGCTACATTCCTGCTATCATGTGTTTGAAGAGAATGAACACATTCCACAGACACTGTTCTAGAAAATGGTGAAAGATTTTATTATAATACTTTCGCTGCTAAATAACAAGTCATGGCCTGGTCAGCTCTGTGGACACCTCCCATTGTTCGGTTGTCAGCCTGAGGCATTTGGACGTCTTTCACACTTCTGGTTTGAATGGTGGCAGTATTGCGGACAGAACTCATCATACAGACATCCTTCTTATTATGGCATCTCAGAGCTGGAATCTTAACTTTCTGCCGGACAACTGTATCCCCACGATTGAGCTTAAGGCGGGTAAATGGCTGACAATTGGCACTGGTTAACCCTAACCATCTGTTTTGTATTAGGATTCCATACAGTTCAGAAGAGGTATAAAAATTGTCTGTTGTAAGGCAATACCCTTGGTTCAGCAAAGGCTCAATAAGAGACAGGACAACAGATGTTACCACCCCAAATTAATTAAACCTAGGGATCAAATGTTGTGCCTTCGCCAATGTAAATTACAGTTCCAGATGTAGCCAGATTTGGATTAATGCAGCAAAAAAAAACTGTGCTCTCTTTGAGGCTATATACTGGACCCTTCTCAGCCTCCCTAACATCCAGCTCTCATCTCCAAACGTCTCTTTCTGGCACATAACAGGAGCTGAAATATTTACCAGAGATGGTCACATTTTTTTTTATTTAACCAGTTCCTCAATTGAATTAACTGTAAAGCCTCTGAACATGGTATTGTCACCAAACATGCTTAATCTTCAGCAGTTTCATACATTTATACTAAATTCATATATTTATTTTATCCAGTTAATATGAAATATTACATCTGAAAATATATTTTACACTTTTCCAGCAGGTGACGCTGTCTAATGAAAAGAAGATGGCTGTGCAGGATGAGGACTGCTGCAGTGACTCTTGGGTAGTCTGATCTTACCTGCTCATGCCTCACAGGTGATATTTAGATTGTTTCTCATCACAATGTCTTCCCTTGAAGCATTTGCTGGTAATCAGACTACTCTACAGGAGGTACTCAACCAGCAGTGTCTGACCCCACCTCCCATCCCCTCTTCTCTCCCAGAAGAGTAAAGGCCAACCAATGTGAGTGTGCCCTCGCAGCCATCAGAAAAATCAGCCGTGCATTGCGGGTGCCCACATGGGGTGACAGGATAAATCTCTGGCTGATGCCATTACTTTGGATGGGGGCCTTTAATCAGACAGGACTTTAGTGTCTTCTGATTTGTTTATGAATGATGGTGAATAAATATGTGAAAAAACATTTCCTTCGGGGCAGGAATACGGCTTCTCTCCTGTGTGATATCTTTGATGTGAAACAAGACGTGATTTTTGTGAAAAACATTTCCCACACTCAGGGCACGAAAATGGCTTCTCTCCTGTGTGAGATCGTTGATGTGAGAGAAGGTGTGGTATTTGTGGAAAGCATTTCCCACACTCATTGCAGGAATATGGCTTCTCTCCTGTGTGATATCTTTGATGTACAACAAAATTAGATTTTGCTGAAAAACATTTCCCACACTCCTTGCAGGAATATGGCTTCTGCCCTGTGTGAGATCTTTGATGTACAACAAGATTTGATTTTCGTGAAAAACATTTCCCACACTCAGGGCAGGAATACGGTTTCTCTCCTGTGTGAGATCTTTGATGTACAACAAGGTCCGATTTCCATGAAAAACATTTCCCACACTCAGGACAGGAATACGGCTTCTCTCCTGTGTGTGATCTTTTAGAAAGTCTTTGTTTAGAAATAAAATCTCTGGGATCAGAAAATGTCTTCTCTTCCAGAATTCCAGGACCATCTGACACAGTATGAGGGCGATCAGAGTCAGAGAGATTCAGTGGTGTCTCTGCAATTTGAAATCCCCCATTAAGAGTTGAGGTCTTTATCTTTCCTCCTACACAACCTCGTATGATGTCCTCATCTTCCATCTTCCAATCTGGAGATAATGAGAGATGATTCTTGGGGGGGGTTTTCATGGTAAGTCCTGAAATATAAATGAAAATCATGGTTAATAGGTATAAAGCCAACCATACACGTATAGATACGCCATAGATCGTAAATCCCTGGTCAATCCAACTACTTTTGCATAGGGACCTGGGCCAGTCAAACTGAACTAGCTCTTCTTCATTTTGGGAAGTGGTACTATATCTGATTTGAAAAGTAGGCCACTGGATGTTGCTACAGCATGACCCCATCTACCTCTGCACAGTGGCCTGCCTTTGCCAGTCATCATCAGAGGCCTAAAAAACATAAACATGCACCCCCAAAAAATTATATCGTTTTAAATTAAGCTGTATCATTCACACCAGAATAGACTCTGCAGGCCTGGAAGTAGAGCAGATAATGCTGTCTTCTGCTCCTCCCGACAGCCAATGGCTACTCTTATGCTCGTACATTATTTCACTCACCTACTTTGAACACCCAGATCTTTGAAACCTGACTTACTAAAACCTTAAAACCTCCTGGCTGCAATCCTTCCTACTAAAAACACAGCAGATGTATTATCGCCCAACACAACCAATGCATTTTAATTCATGAATTAAATTATCAAAAATCATCATCATGTATATCATTATATAAATCGAGGTATATCGGGATATGACATTTTGGTCATATCGCCCAGCCCCAATTTGAACAATACTTCCCTCCCAGATCCACGCCTCATTGTTGTGATCAATGTCACATTTGAGTCCTGGCAAGCCAAAAGCTCCATGTCAAATTGTGACAGATCTGGACACAGGTGAAGCCTGCACACCTAGTAGTCCAGGGCTTCCTCACGAATCAGAGTGTCCACATCTGCAGTTAACCCCAGGTAGTTAAGTACCTTTTGGTTAAGGTGTTGCCTGAGGGTGGATCCAGAAAGATTCTGTCCCATGGATCATGGGACAGAAGAATGATCGCATATTGGAAGTTATCGACACATCACCATAGCACCGTTATTGCAGGAGGATTACTGCCATCTCTTTCACTGGTAATCACACCCCCTCTGCCACCACACAAAAAAGATGAATACAGCATCTCTCTCAGCTTGCCAGTAAAAATGCTTCAATCCTGCAATGACATGTACCTTCCCTGACATGTACCTTCCCTGACATGTACCTTCCCTCCTCTGTGGTCAGATGGTCCTTCGCCCCCTTCGTGCCAGAGATGCGGTGACCTGGCTCTGCACATGACAGAACACAGGGCTTTTTTACCTCCACGAAGCAATGAGCTATGTCGTGTTGGGCCACCCAAGACAAGCAAGACACTGCAGAGAAATCTGACTACAGGTCACC
Organism: Ptychadena robeensis; assembly: GCA_036250615.1. Taxonomy (NCBI): domain Eukaryota; kingdom Metazoa; phylum Chordata; class Amphibia; order Anura; family Ptychadenidae; genus Ptychadena; species Ptychadena robeensis. Next base: position 3,463,574 of record CM070037.1, on the reverse strand, counting down.
AGATACACCTTCCAATATTACCATACAATTTGTAATGTAATATGAGGAGCTTTCTAACTTATCTATGTATTCTATCTGGGAGGCCCCTATACTACATGAATACTCACGGTAGATCTAAAAAGGAAATTATACAGAGTGATTTGAAAGTGTATCATGGGCTTACATGCTATTTTTTATCATGACCTGTAGGTTTGAGAAATTCACCCTCCATTGAAGTCAATGGTGATTCACTGTGAACATCAGGTATTTGCAAGAGTTTGATTTGCCAGTTTGTAATGTTCGTCCATCGTTATTGGCTCCTCAGGATCAGTGAGCAGTAACAGAGCAGAGATACAGTAGAATGTATTATGTCTCACCCATGTTGGTCTCTGTAGGGGTTTTCTCCTCTATGAATGTCCCCATCATCCCAGCCTCCTCCGTATATTGCTGATCATTCCTTACATACATCTCTTCTACTTTATCTTCAACTTTAATGTTCCTCAGACCTTCACCCTAAACCAACAGAATGTCAGATAATAACATCTCTAAATATCAGGATATTTTCACAACTCACAGTGTTCAGTCACATTATTGGAGCCTCAACTCCACCTACCTGATAATGGTTATGGATGGTGTGACCTTCCTGTGTAGAATCCTGAGGACGGGGACATCTCTCTGGTGGGATTCTGTTATTAGGGGTCTCCATCATATCCCTATATTCATCTGAGAACTCCTCAA
>CM070037.1:3451363-3462757 GCA_036250615.1 Ptychadena robeensis | reverse complement strand
GTAATGTCATGTGACCTCCCAGAATCCTCAACTCTCTGGTCAGGTATTTTCCGTCCTGGCCTCCACGAAGCCCTTCTCCTAACTATTTCTCACCCCTCCTCGCATTTTCCCAACTTCTGCCACTATCTCTTTCCCCCCTTACCCGTCGCCACTTGCTATTGTACTTTTCCATCTCATCCCCATATGTTAGACCTTAACACTCCTAAGAAATGTAGGATGGTTCTCACTAATCTCTCCTACACTAAAACAAATTGCTTTCCTACAGGTGATCCATTTCCTAGCTGGTGAGGTTCCCTCCATTAAAGACCATCATACAGACTTTCTGTTCCTGCTCTCCTGAAATCCAGAGAAGAATACTTATATACAAGTCTCCTCCTTGTACCATGTTGGATATGCTTTTGGGCCTTTTAAAGGGACGGCAAGTTAATCTTTGTGAAGTGCCATTGTCTATCCTTCTATGAATACAGCACCACAGCACATCTCATGCAAATCCCTCCCAACCAAGATAGTTTGTATATTCATCCTCACATATCATACTAAGTGAGCAAAAAACAATAAATACCAAAGGACATTTGGTATTGGGCTTTTTGTGGGTTGTATATTCACCTTTACATCTTGCATCCTGACTCTTCTTATGCCGCAGCAGCTTAATAAATGAGAATCAGACAATATCTTGGTGACTCTGGCCTTCTGACACTTTAACCGTCTCTCACCTCCACCCCTAGAATCTCTGAAATGAACTAGAGCTGGTCATCATCTCTTCCTCCAAGATTGGGAAGGCGTTTCTATTCGCTATTACAAATCTTTTCTAGGTCATGTGTCTACTTTCCACTGTCTCCATGTCTTTCTATCCCTCCTCATGAAGTCCTGGCTGCTAATATTATGGTTATATCTAAAGATGGAAGGATCCCATGCACGGTGCTAATTCAAGACATATAAGTCCGCTTAGCGTTGACCTGAAAATCTTTGCCTAAATCCTGGCCAATGCCTTCATCCACATCTTCTACAAGTAATCCAAGTAGGCTTCATGTCAAAATGAGAGGCAAAAGATGAAACTACAAGGAGTATTTCATGTTATTAACAAGTAAAAAAAAAAAACATTGTGAAAGTAGACAATATCTGGGCCTTTCTGCTTTTCATGAGTTTGGGGCAATGGTATGCTCTCTGACCCCTTCCCAATCACAAATGAGAGCTGTCCCCTTTCTCACCTTATTTTCTTCCTCGTAAATTACATTGTAGGACTTTACCATTAGAGAGAAGGAGATTGTGAATGACTTATTTTCCTCTGCTCCACCATATTTCATTATCAAATACCGTTAAGGAAATCCAGTGCGCATGGTGTTACTTTTATAATAACGCCTCAAATTATCCAGCTTTTAACCGCCCTAGCGTTATGGGCGGCAGCACCTCGTCCAGCGCTCCAACTGGTTACTATCGCACTGGACTGAGTGCGGCCGTGACATACCAAATTACGGACTGTGGGAGAGCATTCCTTTGACATGCTGGCGACATCCTCTCGGGTGCTCGTTTGTCCTCCCCCCCCCCGCTCCGGTGACATGATGACGTCACTCTGGGAGGCGGGGGAGATTTGTAGTGTAAATAGAATGAAAGTAGTTTTCTATGTAGAAAACTGCTTTCAAACTCCCCCTATGTACTAAATCTCGCCAGAATAAAGTCCCTGATGCCCCAAATGTGCCCATTTGCAGTAACCCCTTTCTCCTGGTGTGTTTTATCACACCAGGTTAGAGAGGGTTAAGTGCAAATGGGAACATCGGGGGCACCAGAGGACTTTTTATTTTGGCGATATTTATACTAGCAGCCTAGTTTGTGTCCTAATTTTTGGTTTTTTGTCATTATTTTTATTAAAATTTTTATTTTATTTTACATAATTGTTTGTTTCAAGCATTATTATACAGGATGTCCATTAGACCCTTGTACGGACTATTTTTGGGAAGTTAAGGCATACGACATAAAGAAACATTAGGCATTGAAGGGTGCACTTTTGGTACAGAAATCTGGACCTCAGCAGTGCGCTAGGGAGGTTAATCTCACCATTTCCCCTTTATTAGTACATGAACTGCAAACCTTGCTCCCTTCAAATAGTCCACACACCTGCTAGGGCTGCTAGGAGTAATGTCATCGAGCTGAACCTCCTTCTGTGTATCCTTTGTCCTCTACAATTGCCAATTTCTTCTACAACCCTCAAATTGGGTAAGAACGCCTGTCCTATGTTGTTCCTTTGACAGAACCAAAAACCATACCAAATTTTGTTCTGCCGTGTCCTATCTCTGTAGGCACCTCGACAGCTTGGGGATTTTGAAGGCATTCAACAAAATACAACTGTGCGTATACATAAATTTATTCTGAGGTTATCAGAAAACAGAATTACTTCATCATCTCATAATACATCACAAAAATTGTTCAAATACTTATAATGTATATACTCCACGTGTTTCGCTTATCGCTTCTTCAGGAGTGATATATATATACTGTACAAGTAGACAATCTGCGAGAATCTGTGGACAATAGACACATGTAAATAAACTTTGATCATGGTAAACGACCGAAAAAGTGGGTAAGTATTTTTACCTTATATAATCAATAAAGAAAAATATGTATTTTTGCTTTATTGATTATATAAGGTAAAAATACCTTATATATTCAGGTTTTGACTCTCCAGTGGGTCATATCAGTCAGATAAGGTGAATTAGAATGGTCTCTAATAGGTTTTCAGAATTCAAATCATCATTCATATATTATCCTTATATTTCCAATATATGAGTTGGCAGAAAAGAAGACCAATAACTGGTCATCTAGGCCTCAGAAAAAACACAATGTTCCTTTTCTGGTGAACTATACGTTCAGCCATACACAGCTTGGTCTCAATGAGCTCCATGTTTTATGGTGATTATTAATCTTGGGAGTTGGTGGTCCATAAAACCTATACTTATAGAATTATTAATAATGACTCAAGCTCTTAGTGGGAATTGTTTAGTTTGCTAACCCAACATGCTACTATAAACCTTGTGATTTCTGAGACATCCCTGTGGCAATGGGTGATACAGAAGAAGTAAAAGCACAGCTGCAGTTGTGAATGGTAATGGTGTGTGCATCTAACTAAGCATGTGGTGGCAGTCTACCTGTAAAGGTGTGTATGGCAAGGGCAGCCAGAGTGGCTACCCTTCCCCTGTGACCCCCGCTCTTGGTCTGCTGGTGTGTAGATTGTGATTAAGTGTGTGGGAAAGTCTATACAGGAAAATCTATACGCAGCTGAAAGAAGGTTCTTTTGTATAAATTATTCATACATCTGATGTCTATAACTTGAGGGCTACCTGTGATGGTTTGGGAGCCCCAATCTATCTTGCTTTATGTTATTAATTTCCTTTAAAGAATGCAAAAAAAACGAAAGTTTAAAAAAATCAGCATGAGAGTAAAGTCATGTGATCTTCCAGAGTCCTCCTCACCTTTCCGGTCAGCAGGTAGATTATCTCCAGGGTGAGGTTTAGTATCTTCTCAGCCATGTGACTCTGGTCCTTGTCCATCTCCATTGATGTGGTCATGTGAGTTATGCAGCTTTCCCTGTAGATGGAAAGTGAAGAATTATCTGAACAGCACTGGTTGTAGAAGATTACAATACAAACTTAATTTAGATTTCTGAAAGCCGATGCCCTTTTCTTTAGTTGAGGCATATCCCGGTGTTCAATACCTGGGACTCTGCGCTGTGTGTTTAACAATAAAATAGATTTCAGTCTTTCAATAGAATAAATAAAAATTACCTCCTCTAATCAGCTAGAATACAATTTGCAATCCTATAAGGGTTGAGTGTTGCACTCCCCCGTAAATCAGAATATCAGCCCACACCCTCAGATCATCTACTACTAACTTTCTCCATTGATCTCTCAAATGGTCCTCACAAGGAGATCTGGAATTTAGACAACTTTGTTCTGTCACAAACCCGGCTAACTCTGCATTTCCTTTCTGATCACAAACCTTTACCACTCACTCTCTGTCCTGCTTTATCTTCAGCCTCCACCAACAAATATTTCATTTCTATAGATATTGTACAAATGGTGACCCGATCGCCCTTACTCTGTTACCCCTGTGCCCTCTGTCCTCCTTTGGTAACCCTGAGGGAAAACCTCTCCACAATGACCGAACACACCAACCCTGACTGACAGAATCAATCGGGTAAATAGGAGACTGAGGGTTGTGGAATGACATTGGAGGAAAAAGAAATACAACAAAGATCTTCTATATTAAATAAAAAAGTTTTCCATCCACATACCCCACTTTTCTGATGCAGTTTCCTGAGCATGCCTGGGAAGGTTGGGTAGGACTATGGAGATGGTTTTATTACTCTGACTGCTGGGTCTCCAGGTCATAGAGCACTTTTTGCACAGGATGTAGGTACCGTGTTTTTTCGTCGTATAAGACGCAAAAAGTGCCTGCGTCTTATACGCCAAATGCGCGACCGCCGCGGCCATTCTACCGCCAGTGGCCGCACCATGGCTTCCCAGTAGCTCTCCCGGTACAGAGATTAGCCGGGGAGCTGTCAGTTGGGAGATGCCGGCTGGTGTCCGGCTCTCCTATCTGTACTATATAATTGCCTATGTCAGCAGAGCTTTGCTGGCATAGGCAATGGAGAGAGAGAGAGATGAACTGCCATCTTTTCCTCTCTCAGTGTCCGTGTGAACTGCAGTCACTGTGCCGCTCCCAGGGACACAGTAACAGCTGATCGGTATGTAATGCTGCTAGTGACCCCTACTCGCTGAATTGAATATTGCATTTATTGAATTCATTGCATTAACCCAATTGATGTGAAAACTTATTAAATCTTTTTTTTTTCCTGGATTTCCTGCCCTAAAAACTGAGTGCGTCTTATGTGCCGGTGCATCATTTATGGTGAAAAATACACCGTAATAACCTTCTCTTCAGTGTTCAGCACTCGAAACAGCATCTTCATTATATAGGGATGATCAGCATGTGTTATACACCCAAGGTAAGTCCTTCCTCTCACTACATACTGTGAAGACAGGAAGGACGGAGCAAATTACTAGTTGTGGAGATAGTGGGGGGTGAGTAGCTCCTTTAGGACAAAGTGGGGGTAGGTCTGCATGCTGGAGCTAATGTACAGTGGCTTGCAAAAGTATTCGGTCCCCTTTTCCACATTTTGTCACATTACAGCCACATGCATGACTCAATTTTATTGGAATTCCACATTAAAGACCAATACAAAATGGTGTACACGTGAGAAGTGGAACGAAAATCATAGCTGCAATTACAGCTGCCAGCCTTTAGGGTACCGTATTTTTCACCGTATAAGACGCACTTTTTCACCCCCAAAATTGGGGGCAAAAAGTTCCTGCGTCTTATATGCCAAATGCGCGACCCCTGCGGCCATTCGGCCGCCGGTGGTTGCACCTTGGCTTCCCGCCAGCTCTCCCGGCACGGAGATTAGCCGGGGAGCTGGAGGAGCTATCAGATGTGAGATGCCGGCCGATGTCCGGCTCTCCCATCTGAATTGTGTAATTGCCTATGCCAGCCCTGAACTGGCATAGGCAATGAAGAGAGAAGTATAGATGAACTTGCATCTATACCTCTCTCCTGTCCATGGGAACAGCAATCACTCCCCACGGACACAGTGAGAGGAGAGGAGACAGCCCGCCCCTCCTGCAGATCAGTGTAGAGATGACGTGTTTAACTGAGAGTGTACTGCTGCTAGTGACACCTGCTGGCTGAATTGAATATTGCATTTACTGAATATATTGCATTAACCCAATTAATTCTGGCTTTCCTGCCCTAAAAACTGGGCGCGTCTTATGTGCCGATGCGTATGGCAAAAAATACGGTATGTCTCTACCAGCTTTGCACATCTAGAGACTGCAATCCTCGCCCATTCTTCTTTGCAAAACAGCTCCAGCTCAGTCAGATTAGATGGACAGTGTTTGTGAACAGCAGTTTTCAGATCTTGCTGATTCTCAATTGGATTTAGATCTGGACTGTGACTGGGCCTTTCTAACACATGGATATGTTTTGTTTTAAACCATTCCATTGTTGCCCTGGCTTTATGTTTAGGGTCGTTGTCCTGCTGGAAGGTGAACCTCCGCACCAGTCTCAAGTCTTTTGCAGACTCAAAGAGGTTTTCTTCCAAGATTGCCCTGTATTTGGCTCCATCCATCTTCCCATCAACTCTGACCAGCTTCCCTGTCCCTGCTGAAGATAAGCACCCCCAGAGTATGATGCTGCCACCACCATATTTGACCATATTAGAGTGATGTGCAGTGTTAGCTTTCCTCAACACATAGTGTTTTGCATTTTAGCCAAAAAGTTAAATTTTGGTCTCATCTGAGCAGAGCACCTTCTTCCACATGTTTGCTGTGTCCCCCACATGACTTGTGGCAAACTGCAAACGGGACTTCTTATGCTTTTCTGTTAACAATGGCTTTATTCTTGCCACTCTTCCATAAAGGCCAACTTTGTGCAGTGCACGACTAATAGTTGTCCTATGGACAGATTCCCCACCTGAGCTGTAGATCTCTGCAGCTCGTCCAGATTCACCTCAGCCTTTTGACTGCATTTCTGATCAGCGCTCTCCTTGTTTGGCCTGTCTGGTGTGTTCTTTGGACTTCATGGTGTTGTTGCTCCCAATATTCTCTTAGACAACCTCTGAGGTCGTCACAGAGCAGCTGGATTTGTACTGACATTAAATTACACACAGGTGCACTCTGTTTAACCTCCTGAGCGTTTGGCCCTTGGCACGGTTTTTTCATTACCGTGCCAAGGGCAATCGCGGCGGAGCACAATATGCTCCGCCGCGACTTCCTGCTCAGCTGGAGGACGTACACGTAAGTCCGGCGTCACTGGAGGCGCCGGACTTACGCTGAAGAAAAGCGACGCCCCTCCAGTTACACGGAGGTCTATGGCGCCGCCTACCCCCGCACCCTTCGCGTCACCGGTGACGCGATCGGGGACGGACCCGGAAGCATCGGCATACATGCCGATGCTCCCGACCGCCATAAGCAGACGGCGAGACCTAGAGCGCGGCTCTAGTTAACTGGGGCTGAGTTTTATGATGCATGAAACTCAGCCCAAGTTAATTCGGGCTAAACGCTCAGAAGGTTAATCATTAGCACTCATCAGGCAATGTCTATGGGCAACTGACTGCACTCAGACCAAAGGGGGCTGAATAATTATGCACACCCACAGTTATTTATTTGTAAAAAATGTTTGGAATTATGCATGATTTTCCTTCTACTTCTCACATGTACAACACTTTTTATTGGTCTTTCATGTGGAATTCCAATAAAATTAATGTTTGTTGCTGTAATATGACAAAATGTGGAAAAGTTTAAGGGGTTGAATACTTTTGCAAGCCACTGTACATCTGATTTACCTTTCCCAGATTGTCCAATCCATATAACCCACCACAACCTGGAGGTAGGTGACTGCCAAACTTCCCCACCTGCCTCCTCCCCGTTAATTAATAAATGTCACCGCCTGAAGGTGAAGGAAAATGTCACAGGGACTATGGAGGATGAGGACGGACATGACGGGGCTACTGGGTGTAATATAAAATAATATCTTATGACACTCTATGCTGCCAGTCTCAGAATTTTGTCTACTCTACACTTCCGTCATGAATCCCTAAAGATGAAAATTACAATGTTATGGGAAGGTTATATTATCAGATAATGGGGTATATGGAGGTGGATGAGGACGGACATGACAGGGGTTAGATGGGTGTAAATATAAAAATGATATTTATTACCTCCTATGCTGCCAGTCTCAGCAATGTCTCCTCTTACACTTCCTCCACAATCACCTCACAGATGGGACAACTTTCCATGTCTGAAAGGTTCGCATTCATCCAGGAATCATGGTATATAAAGATGAGGACCGGACTGACGGGGGTTACTGGGTGTAACATTAAAAAATACTACTCCTTAGTACCTCCTATGCTGCCAGCCCAGCAATGTCTCCTCTTCACTTCCCTACAATAACCTCACAGGCCACTTTCCTGCTGATACCAAACTCACTCCTGGAATAAAAAGAAAAGCAGGAGACGAGTGTCCATCAGTAAACCATCCTTGCTGCCACCTTGGCAGCGTGTCCTGGAACCTTCACATTGAGGGAACACTGACACTTCCTGTCACAATTGATGCGTTCGGGTGGAGAGCGCTAGATGTAGCACTCCATAAAATCTCTGTTTTTTCTTTTTCGAAACGACGTCTTATTGGTTAGAAGGAAAGTAATGTTTGGTATAAGGCAGCGAAATGACCTTAGAGAGAGTGACGCTCGTGGGTGATTTTGGGGGAGTCGGATGAGACATTGCTGGGACTGGCGCAGAGGACGGTAATAAGATATTTTTTATATTACACCGTACCCATCATGTTCCGTCTCATCATCCATCTACCATGATCTGGCGATGAATGAGAACCTTCCCAGACATGGCAAGTGTCGTGAGGGTGATGGTGGAGGAAGTTTAGGGGAGACATTGCTGGGAGGGCAGCGCAGAGGAGGTTTAATAAGATATTATTTATCTACATCCCGTAAACCCCCGTCATGCCGTCCTCTCCTCCATAGACACATGATCTGGTCTTATGAATGAGAACTTTACCAGGACATGGAAAGTGTCAGTCTGTGAGGTTTGATTGTGGGGGAAGGTGGTGGAGGAGACATTGCGGGACTGGACACAAGAAGAGGAGTATAAGATATTATTTATCTTTACAACCAGTAACCCCTGTCATGTTCCGTCCTCATCCTCCATTACACAATGATCTGGATAATTGAGAACCTCCTAGACATGGAAGTTGTCATCTGTTGATGGTGATTGTGGGGGAGTGTAGAGGTGCTGGGACTGGCAGCAGAGGAGGTTATAAGATATTATTTTATATTACACCCAGTAACCCGTCATGTCCGTCCTCATCCTCCATAGTCCTTGTGACATATTTTATCACCTAGTTGTATAGCGTGGCATGTACCCTTTTCAGGGTCAGACCTTCAGGTGAGTTGGTGGTGACATTAATTACCCCGACAGACATGGGCTTCCTCCAACTCCAACAATGTAAGAATACTACCTTTCTACACATGACATAGCATAATTAATGAGGTGGTTACACTAGTATGAATAGGACACCTATATAGAAAGGTCTGTACATTTTAGGCTGCTTGTTTGCCATTCCTAAAATAGGGAGCTGTCCAGGTGCTGTCCAGATAATTCTTCACTATCCATCTACAGGGAAAGCTGCATAGATCACATGACCACATCAATGGAGATGGACAAGGACCAGAGTCACATGACTGAGAAGATACTAAACCTCGCTCTGGACATCATCTACCTTCTGACTGGAGAGGTGAGGAGGATTCCTATGTTTTTTTTTACATTTTTTATCTATTGATGTTTTTTTTTTTTTTTTTACTGTCAAAGGGGTTCCTAAACAATCACAGGTAACCCCCCTCCCCCGAGTTACAGGTGTCTGACTTAAGAATGATTTATTATCAATATTGTCTCAGCCACTCCTATCTTAGTGGGTGGCTGAGGGTGTGGAAAATGGAAACCCAGGGTCCATAGTCATAGGTGTAATGATGGTGAGCAATGTGTAAGTCATCAGTCACTAAAGTTGTAGTCAATGACATAATCACAGATCACAGTTAAGGAACACAAGTTTCCAACAGTACAACAGTAAACAACTTTTATAAGTTCTCTGTGATATTAACAGCCATCCAATTAAACAAAACAAAAATAGGGGTCCAGTGTGAAATTACAATCTTCTCCAAGGATCAATACACCTTTAAGAGAATGGTCTCTAGTAAAGATATCTAGTTATAGATGGGGAGATATACATCAGCAAAAGTAACTCTTAAAGCCTTTACAGTCCCATTGGCAAATACCTGTCTACTCTTGAGGCCCAATAGGATCTCCTAAGAGGTCCAAGGAAGAAGATTTATATATTTACTCCATTTGGATTTCTTGTCTTGAGATCCTGAGTGAAATTTAGAGATGCACCAATTGCAAGTTTCTTGGATGATTCGGATTTTTGCAGATTCCTATTTTTTTTAAAGAACTAATGTAATGAATGCATATGGCATTCATTTAAATTTATTTTCAAATCTATCTTATTTAAATCTGCAGCTGCACTGTAACAACAACACTGTAGAAACAAAACTAAAATGGCCATATAACACTGTACATTCAAACATTCATATTATGAAAACCTTAAATAGTACAATCATGAAACTTTCAGGGTCAGTAATGTACCCCTTCTATTACTTACACCTCAAGTTTCATTCCTTCAAGCATTATTTGATAGCTGGACTTATAGCTGAAGTTTTACATGTAAGTGTTGTAGCTAGGGGGTGAAATTTGGAGTGTAAGTAGTAGTATGGGTATATCTATAGCATATATACTAAATAGACTTAATATATAGTACAGAAGACAGACAGTTGAAGGGGAGTACTGTCATGTAAGCTCAATTCTGGCTTTAGTGCCCAGTATAGATATAAAGACTCCATATATAGTGCAGAGAAGAAGGTGAAGGTGAGCACTGTCCTATAAGCACAGATCTGTCATAAACTTCTATTATAGATATTGTGACAGGAAGCCTGTCAAATCCTCTGGATGTATCCAGTCTGGCATATATGTGTGTCCTAGGTACCGCCAATATGCAGAGTACTTTGCTATCTGACCAGCAGAGGGAGCTGGAGTTGCTGGGTTTGGCTCTATAAAACTCACTCACCTGTTCAGTAGGGTGGCTCCACCCTGAACCAGTCCTGTGTGTGACTGGGGGAGCTGTGTGTGTACCTGTGTGAAAAGATCTCCATGTGTTTGCTTATATGGACTGCTGTGATTCTGGACTTTTATGCCTTCTTGGATGTACATATTGTATATAGGACTTTGCACAATAAACCAACCGTGTGTTTTCACCAGCAAACCTGTTTGCTGTGCCTCTTTCGCCTGCTGGGGACCCATCCAGAGTACCGCACCTTGCCGCTCTACCGCTAATCCCCCACAATATATAGACTCCATATATTGTACAGGCAGGAGTGGCTAAACATTGTCCTATAAACACAGATCTGCCCGTATAGATATATAGACTCCATACATAGTACTGACAGGCAGGTAGGTGTTGGTGAGAGTGAGGCCATGGAGTCATCAGTAGAGAGGTGGAGGTGAGCCTCCCAGTGTCACTGACAGTTAATTCTGCTATAGACAGGACACAGAGGGGGAGGCTGATCTCAACATGTCTCCTGTCCATAGCAGAATAAACTGTCAGTGACACTGGGAGGGGGAGGCTCATTTCCATGGGACACCTGTACTCTATTAGTAAGTATACTGTCGCACAAGGAGATCAATTAACCTACAGATTAGCACAGCCATAAAAAGTACACAACCCC
>CM070037.1:3425069-3451338 GCA_036250615.1 Ptychadena robeensis | reverse complement strand
CATTGCCAAAATTAGACCTGCCTATACATCCCAGTGTCACACGTAAAATTGTCCGTTGTTTAAGTTTACTCAAATACACGTTCAATTGTATCTATCACGTCAGACCAGTACCGATATAACTTGGGGCATTTCCATAGCATGTGTACCAGATCTCCATGGGGACCCTGCCACTGGGACATTTATCTGTTTTCCTTCCTACATCCGATTTATTCGTCAGGTGTTAGTACGATCTGTGGACTATAAAAAATTGTGACGTTCTATCCGAGTGCGACAACGACACTCTCTCTATATGGGATAAGATTCTCCCCAGTTGTCTTCAGAAATAGGGCCTACATCGTTCCTCCCATCTTTCTTCGTCTGAAGGGGGAAACTTCTTTTAAATGCTCATCTATTAGCGACCCGTATAGGTCTGACATGACCCTTTAGCCACCTTCCCTTCCCCACACCTCTCTATTTCCTTATTTCTCTTAAGAAAAATACTAGTTTTTTACTTTTGTTCTTTACAAGTTGTCTTATTTGGCAGTACGGAACTGCCGGTCTGGGGGGATTCCATACTCCTCTTGGAATTCAGTAAAGGATTTGAAGTCTGTCTGGTTATAAACAATCTACTACCTTCTTATCCTGCTTCTTTCCCATTTTAACAGTACCCAATTTATAATTTTCAGTTAGTTTTTTGTTTCGCCATACGGTGAATTTTGGCGTATATCCCTATATCTAGTAAACCTTGACTCTTGTCACTGTTTTCAAAATAAAACTAATGTGGGTATTTTTTCACATAGTTTTGAAATCTCGGCAGTTTAATTCCAGTAGTGGGTCTCCTCCTTGCAAAGGAAGGTATAATTTTTGTGAACGCCCTTTTCCCATTTCAGTGTTATAGCCCATCCCTTCATATGTGAACTGTGCCGCTAAATAATAAATCCAGGGACATGGTGTAGCAAGTCCACCTTCATCCCTTCTTCTCTTAATGTGGTCAAACTAACTCTCGAAATTTTGTGTCCCCACAATAAATCCCTAAAAACTCCTATATTTTCCTTAATATAAGTGATGTGGTAATATCCTGTGTGAGTATTTAGATTAAAAAATACAATATTGTGGCATCCAAATCATTTTATTCAAATTTAGTTGTCCCTATTAGTGACAGTGTATCCTATTCCAAATTTTTAGTGCTTTTAAATTTATTATCAATGAGAATATTCAATGTGCAAAATTGAGAGAGGATCCGTGCTCATTTTAACTCCCAGATATCTAATTGTGATACTAGTGGGATTTGATATATAGCGTCCCCCACCGATTGTTGTGTGCCCCAAACACCATCAAAAATTTTGACTTTGCCTATTTAGTTGCAAACCCGACTTATACAAATTGTTGCAATGTTTCCATTTTGTACTTGGGACTGTATACTCAACATCTGTAATGAAACAAAGTGCGTCGTCTGCATTTAGTGAGATTTTATTTTCATTTCTCCCTCTTCATTCCTTTGATGTCGGTGCCTGCCTATTTTAGCTGCCAACCGCTCTATCGCCACGGCGATAAAGTCAGGGGCGACGTGGGCATCCCTGCCTCGTGCCTCGACACAACGCAATGACTCCGAAATGATCCCCTTGACCAACATGAGGCTCTCGGCCTTAGATATAGCAATTTAATCCATTCAACTAAACCTCACCGAATCCCATTCTCCTAAACCCCCCCCATACATAGTTTCCATTCCACACTATCAAAGGCCTTGGACACGTCAAGAGAACAGAGCCGCATTCTGTCCTTCTCCACGGGGGCCTGTCTGTGTTAAAAAGGCTCTTATACCCGTCGATGTGATTCGCCAGGCATAAAGCCTGTCTGATCCTCGTGCATCATATTCCTAATCTTCTGGTGTTGTAATCTACGCGCAAGTACTTTAGCTATTATTTTTATATCAACATTTAGCAATGAAATTGGCCTATAGGCATCTAATGATTCCGGATTCTTACCTTCTTTAATAATAAGATTATGTCGCATTATACATAGATCCTGGAAGAGCACCCTCATTCTGTGCTGCATTCACTACAACAAAGCTCCGGAATCAGTATTTGTGTAGTTTTTTGTAGAATTCCACAGGAAGACCCGGTTCTTCTCATGGGAGACCCTGTTGTCTGATAGAGTTCAGCCCGCCTCATCTAGTTCACTGTTGTCATCTCTTGTTCAAGGTCCTCTTTATCTAGTGGTCCAATCTTGGTATATCTATATCCCCCCATATTGTTCAATTATCCCGATCCACCGTAGAGCTATATGTTCTGTTGTAATACTCTTTAAACGCTGCACAAATTGCCTCACTCTCTGTAGCAGTTGCCCTTATCTACCCTGATTGCTGCATAGTGGTTTTACCAGCATCCTTTCTGACTCTCTGACAAGTATTCTACCCGCCATCTCACCATGCTCCCAGTATCTATGCTTGGTATCAAAGCGTCCTTTTTGGGCTTCTTTTTTTCCGATATTTCCTTTCACTGATTCGTAAGGTTCCATACCCCCCTGTTTGTAAACTGGATTATCGATCATTGCTTCCTCCGCCTTTATTACCTGAGTTGAAAGATTGGCTTCACCTGTGTCCCATGATCTCCTAACTCTACAGACCTCACGTATAGCATCCCTCTAATAAATGCCTTCAAGGTGTGTCCCATATTATACCAACTTTAGCTGTATCCTATTTATTTTAAGAAATTCCATAAACTTCTCCTCCTATTTTAGTGGTCTTTATCTATCCAATGTAGCCACTGAGGTGATATTGCTCCATTATGTTTGTGGGTATGTTGGTTTTTCCCTATACTACATAACATTGGTGCATGATCAGAAACTTCCCTTGTGGGTAATTTGTAATCGTTTAAAAGGGACCATGTCAGAACTCACAAAATCATGTCTATTTCTTGAAATGAGCGATGGGTCTAAGAGTAACAAGTAAACGTCTAACCTCCGGGTTCCTTTCCCTCCACACATCCCTAAGATCCAATCTTGACAAATCTCTTGTAGCAGTTTAGAACCCATCCCTCCACCACCAATAGCATTCGGCATCCTATCCAACCAGGGTCCGACACTGTATTAAAATCACCCATCACAATAACTGGATAGGCGGAAGATTGTAACAAAATTCGACCAATTTTCGTAGAGGTAGTGCCCATAAAGGCGGTGGGAGTATAGCCCCGCCAACACACATTCCAGGCCATCTATAATACAATGTATGAAAACAATCTTCCCTCCACATCGAGGCTGACGTTTCTTACAGACAAATTGTACCGCATTAGATATTATTATGCTTACACCCCTGGCATACCCGAGTAAGTATGAATGAAATACTTTTTGTATCTGGGGTGTTTCAAGTACCATTCTGTCTCCTGTGTAAGGTGTGTTTCCTGTAAACAAACTATTTGCCCCTTCCCAAATTTCAGCTTATCGAAATAATTCTCCTTTTCGTACTATCTCCCAACCCCCTGATATTCCATGACACTATCCTCCTCTTATTCCCTGCCATACACAGAAAAAATAAACAGAGCAAATTCCTTTGCATTAACTCGTCAGAGCTTGGTGTTTTCCCTCCCCCCCAACAGTGCCTCCCATTTTCTCCCTGCTGTCTACCTCCCCCCCCCTAAACTTTCCCTTCCCCCCCATGGAACGACCTGTTATGCAATTCCCCACACGACCGGGATTGGGCCGCGGGGTGCCAGGAGACAGGGAAAGGTCTATGCCCACCAAGGGTGCCTCCCCCCAGAGAAGCCCCCCTAGACGGGAGAGGAGATGAGGCAGGGATCCCTTGGAGGGGACCCCTGTGGAGTTTTCCAGCGCACTCGGTGGCAAGGTCCTGACTGTCCCTGGGCGTACCCCTCCAGGAAAGGTGTGGAGCGGCGGCTCCCAAGAGGAAGTCCCTTGAGGGGGAAGACGAGGAAGAGTGGTCAGAACAATCAGACGTATGTCTAGGCAGGCAGAGTTCGTGCGTAAACGGTGGAGCAGGCGTAAATCAGGGCCAGGCGGCAGAACGTAGCGAAATCCGATAAACAAAGCAACGGGATCGAGGGGCGGACGGCAAGACCGGTGAGATAGCGAAAAAGCAAGCAAAGAGTCGGGGTTACCAGAAGTCAAACGTGGTACAAGGACGAAGCAGGGTCAAGTACAGCGGGAGATCAGACAAGAATGTGAGCAAGCTCAGCATAAACCAACAGGATCAGCTGTATACTTCCAGCAATGGACTAGAGGGAACTGACAAGCTATTTAAGGAAGCATGCAACCCCAGCACCCAGCCCCCCATGGGAGGGGCGTGCAGCCGGGGCACACTTACCGTCAGATTCCTAAAATTCTGGCGAGAGCTCTACGCTCAGCAAGGCGCTCGCGGCATGCGCACGGAGAAAGCGCGCCAAGGCGACGCAGACTCAAGCGAGAAAGCCGCAACGAGCAGCAACGCGCACACGCAGCCGCGGCAACCAGGACCGGGCGGCCCCACAGAAGACAATGGCTGGGACCCTAGGAGCCCCCCTCAGTGTCCCCCGGCGAGGCATGGCCGGACAGGTAAGGAAGGCAGACGGAGTACGCGGGGAGAAGGGGACGGCAACAAGAGCGGGGACCTGACAGCTACCCCTGGCCTGGTCTCAGAATCGTTACTCTCCTACTCCTGCCCTGTCTAACCCCACCCCCCCCCCATCCCCCCAATCTCACGCCGAGTCTAACTTGCCTCACACGCATTTTTTCGCCCAATCCTGGGCCCCTGCGGGGGGGGAGGGAATGGAATATTAAGGGCCGCCCATGAGTAGAAATGATTTTAAGTCGCGGCTGGAGGAAGGCATGGGGGGAATATCTTATGTTTGCCTCGGAAGCTTTTTTTACTGTGTTAAAGTAACTTCCTGTCCTTACGTGTTTCAGGGGACTAATCTGAAAACAAGCGAGCATGAACTGTAGTGCATTAGGAATGGATCGATGCTTAAGCAGCACGGGGCAACTTTCCAGTCATATGTACTTTATCCGTAATTCAGGATGTTAGAACCCACATTAACACGTGGTGGTTGGCCCCTTCTGGGTCTTGGTGTATAGGGTTAACTCTAGAGCAACGTGCGATCAGGAAAATAGGGGGAACAGGGTTTTAACCACCCCAATTCGTTTTCTCCTTAACCATGACGCTAATAAACATTGTGGGGTTACCCCCTACCCCTTCTCTGGCATCCAGCTAGTACAGAGATTCTCTTCTGGATCTAATTTTCCGAATGTCAAATGATCTTGTCTGACATCCCTATTCACGGTTATGTTAGATCTCTATTCCTTTTGTGTGAACCCACATTTGCTGCTTCCAACGACTTCTACTATTAGTTTCCAGCGGTGAGGTACGTACTCGAATTTGACATGTCATCCACTGACCAACATAACACTGAATGTTCATCGTCCCCCCATATCAGGTTCTAACGTGTTTCAAGCGTGTTATGTCTTGAGGAGGCTAGCTTTAAGACGTCGTTCAATGATGGCCTACATGCTCCCATATCCCATCTGCTTGTTTGCCCCGCACCTCTGTCTTGCTCTGTTATTCAACAGTGCTTCATCAGATATTTTGAGTCATTTGGACAACACACCTTCATCATGCTGATGTTGTCGCACATTCCTCTGAGGAAACTTGTCCACATCCACGCTGCTTTAGTGGGGATTTACCACTAGCGTGCTCCCTGGGTACACCATATTTTTTGCTGACGGCTGTTATACAACTGAAAAATATCTGGCCATTACCAGATCGATATACGGGGCAAAAAAAGTATTGGTACATAAATGGATCTCCCATGAAATTCCCACCCTATCAGAATGGTATAATGAAATGAACTACAGAATAAGACTTGAAGAAAGAACGTATGAGGGTAGAGGGAAAAAAGACATGCACGAAAAAATATGGTTAATGTGGAGAGAGCACTTTAGTAGGAGCCATTAAAGAGCTGGTAGGTTTAGGGAAAGGGGGGTACTAGGGTGGGAATAGGGGGAAAAAATAGAAAGGTCTTTTTGGGATTAAAACGTGGGTATGTATTTTAGAGGATTAATAAAAGCAATAAAGAAGATAAAACTTAGGCAGGATAGGCTAGACAGCGATTCTGTTACTCTAAGGCAATGAAGATTACATGGCTCTAACTGGGAGTGCTTCAGTGAAGCTTGATCGTTTTTAGAGCAATACACGATACTATCTGAGCCTAGGGGAAAAAAAAATAAAAATAGAAGTATACTGTTGTGACAGGTCAGCTGATTATATACAGTGCCAAAACCCAATAACATTATGATGACCTGGGATCCCATCAGACACCTGAATACAAAATATGGTACTTCAGCTGTTCTGTAACCGCAAGTGCCACTGCAGCATAGATCCACATGGTTTATCCATGTACTGTCATTAAAGCACAATTCTGGCTTTAGTGCCCAGTATAGATATATAGACCCCATACAGAGTACTGACAGGCAGGTAGGTGTGGGTGAGAGTGAGGCCATGGAGTCATCAGTAGAGAGGTGGAGGTGAGCCTCCCAGTGTCACTGACAGTTAATTCTGCTATAGACAGGACACAGAGGGGGAGGCTGATCTCAACATGTCTCCTGTCCATAGCAGAATAAACTGTCAGTGACACTGGGAGGGGGAGGCTCATTTCCATGGAACACCTGTACTCTGTTAGTAAGTATACTGTTGTGACAGGTCAGCTGATTATATACAGTGCCAAAACCCAATAACATTATGATGACCTGGGATCCCACCAGACACCTGAATACAAAATATGGCTTCAGCTGTTGTGTAACTGCAAGTGCCACAGCAGCAGAGATCCACATGGTTTACCCATCCAGGGCAGGAACTTTGATCATGGATGGTATTTTCTCTGATGTCCCTGACATCCTGTGCAGCACCTCAGAGGTTAACTCATCGTCCAGGCAGTAGAAATGCAGTTAGAAAAGGATCTCAGTGCAATAAAGGGAGAACCAGGGACCGATTCTGCCTGTTCCTGCTCTCCAAAACTTTCTTCTCTTCCCCATGACTGCTGAGGACTTGTTGCTGCTCCTCGTACCAGTCCTTAAATGCTGTATTTTTATTAATTTTTTTTGTTTTGCTGCTGAGATGGGACCTGTCAAGATCAGCCTCCTAGTGTCAGAAGCATAGGGGGGAGTCGCAGCTAGCAATAGGGAGGTGTGCAGTGCCCAGGGGGGCTCGTATGTCCCCTTTTCGGAGGAGCTCAACGAAAAACTCTGGGAAGACTGGGAAAGACTCTTGGAGATTTTAGGTATTCCAAAAGGGTATCTGAAATGCAGGTATGGACCTGCAAAGGACTTCATACTGATGGATCTTTAAAAAATCATAAGGTTGACAACCATCCTACTAATGTGACAGTACACTCTAGAAGTTAGATTGGCTGGAGCAAATGGTTGAGAGAGGCCACTCCTGACCCATCAGCTAGACCTAGATGAGCAAACTCTTAAAAGATATCTATAGATCAGTTCCTCTTGAAGCTGTAGGCATTGATGGCTTGGATGCTGCAGACTTCCTAGGGTTCCTGGATTATGGCCTGGTCTGTATGTATGGGTTTCTTTCTGAGAGTTTTTGAGTTTCTGCCTGCACAGCCTCCAGTATCTGGGTAAATTAGACTTTGCCCTCATGGCGCTGAGAATGGCTAATTTGTTAACAATGTATTGCCTTTTAATGGGAATCTTACAACACGACTGCATAGATGTGGGATGTGCCATCCGTGGATTCAGGGACAACGGTCACCTACCCATAAGTGGAGTGCAGAATTGTGGCAGTTAGTCTAAGTAACATCTATTGTGGCTTTTATTAGTAAAGCAGAAGTGAATTCCCTGAGAAACAACACTTCAGGGGAAGATGTTGGCAGTTGGGAGGAGAGGAACTCCATACTGCCTGACCAGAAATTAAGAGATCTGGAAACCCCAATTGAAGCAACAGCTGGTAGAAGGATACCCTTGCCAATAGGTGAACTCCACATGAATCCTGATCAATCTTGTGACTTCTGTTGTGTGGAGCTCCATTACTCTGTAATTATGTCTGTAATATCTTTCATGAAGGGAAATTACACCGCCCAGGGAGGTTTGAGAACTCAGAGTAGAGTTTGAAAATCAGGTTTCTCACACAGATGTGTCAAAGTAGCCATATTTTTGTTGAGATTGTCTCATGGTGCTAGGCCAGAGAAGGTAGTAGGCTTATTGGGTCCTGGGTCTTCATCAGAAGCATATTGGAGACAGCTCTGAAGAGTAACCTCAGGATCTATAGATGAGTTAGAAAGAGGGATTGAAAACCCACCTGTGATCAGATGGTAAGGTATTAGGGTCATTGCAGACTATGAGTTGTAACCATAACCATAGCTTGTCCAGAAGAGGTTTAGTCATCCCTCTTCTGTGTGTATTCTGGGACAGGTCAGGCAGAATGTGGTTTTGAACAGTAAAAAAAAAGATCCTCATACACAAAACATCCAGAATATGAGAAGAATCCTGGTGTCATTAAGCTAGGCGATGTCTACTAGTGTAGATGCCAATGGAGAGGTTGAGGCCTGTGCCATCTGTGTCCAGACCAAGAACTCGGATATGTGTTCTGTATTGGCTGAAAGGGAGTCAAAGTCCAAATTTGCAGGTAGAGAAATGTCCTGCTGGTAATTTTTCTATGTTTCCATTGTTATGGTGTCTTTTTTGCTGGATTGTGGGTTTTGTTAAGGAGAAAATGCCTGTGGCAAGCAGGAGCCTCTAGAAGACGTGACTTCACACATGCATAGTCAGAGAGGTTCTAGGAGGTCACATGATATTTCTTTTGGTTTTCCATACAGAGATTTCCTCTTCTGATGTCTGGTGATCATATGTCCATCACAGTGCCTTGTGGGTCACTAAATCTTGAGGGACACAACAAAAAGAAAATCCTAGATGCCACCTACAAGATGATTGGTCTGCTGACAGGAGAGGTGAGCTGGGAATTGTGGGACATTATCCAGTAACAGAAGCGGGATGTGTCTGGATGGTGACTGTATCATTGTGTGTGTGTCAGGTTCCTATACGGTGTCAGGATGTCTCTGTCTATTTCTCCATGGAGGAGTGGGAGTATTTCGTAGGACACAAGAATCTCTACAAGGGCATTGTCATGATGGAGGATAATCTGCCCCTCACATCACCGGGTAAGAGGAGACTTTATTGTAAAGGAGAGAGCAGTATGAAGGGGCCCCCTAGACCCTGCCCCCATCCCCCCCCCCAAATCTGATAAACACATAGACACAATATACTCAGCAGGGCTGTGGAGTCCGTCGATAAATTCCCCGACTCCTCAGTTTCCAGATTCTTCCGACTCTCCGACTCCTCTGTATTAAATATGCTATTGTATTGTATCCATCCATTGAAAGGTAGGAAGGCATCATACATTAACCACAGAACTACTGGCCAGGAAACCAACACTGTAATGGCCAATTAAAGCAGAGAAAGGGAGTTAGGCAGAAGATGCTGCTGCTTTTTCCTTAAGCTAGGCACCACGCTGTCATTGATCGGGGATCAATTGAACGGAAATCAATGTGCACCACATGGGCACATCAATTCCTGTTCAATGGGGACCCCTTCTCCACAGCTTGCAGTGTGTGATTTACAACACGCCACAAGCTGGGGAGAAGCAGCCTGTCTCACACAGCTTCCAAGTTAGGAGTGCTGGCTCCGGTCCCCTTCACACTGACAGCCGACGGCTGTGGAGGAGGCAGGAGCCGCAGCTGTTTTAATACTTTCCATGAAGACTCATGTCTCCATGCAAAGTATTGGAGATGGAACGGGGTCTTTTTAACATGTTGGAACCCCGTTCAATCAAGTTCCTTTTAGCCGGCTCTATTGATCCCGACCGAAGGAGGTTTGTAAACAGATTAGAGTACAATCAATCTCCGTGAGTGCGCAAGTTAATTGATTGTACTCAAATCTTTTTACAGATCTACCCGTGTGTGCCAAGCTTTAGTGTTCTGATCTTCTGCTGAAGATAGGGCAGTGGAAGGCTCCAAGAAGAGGATCCCATAGTCATGTGTAAAGTTGAAGCTAACAATCTAAGTATTTGTCGCCTCAGCTGATTGACAGCGGTTTTCCAAATGCTTTACGGTTCAGTCTGGAACTATTGGCAATCCATTCCCTTCACTTATACAAGAAGCGTCTCTAGTCCGGCAACAAACATTTACTTCATTATCAGCGAGAGTTACCAGGCTGCCATACACGCACCGAGCGGCGGCCGATTTTGCTGCCGACCGATGGGCGTGTGTATATGCCGATGTACAGATGTGGGATGACAGATCGCTGTCGCCCCACAGCTCGGCCGGCCAGAGAGCTGACATGCCCGATAATCTCTGGCCGATGCGGTTAGTCTCAATGAAGACCGGCGTCTTGCTGTCAGCTCTGGAGAGCAGCGTGATGACCTCATCACTCTGCAGTCTAGAGCTCATTTGAGCTGGTCTGTCGGCCCCCACTCGGTACGTGTGTGGGGGCCTTTAGGCTAGGGTCACAGTGGGCGCTGTAATGTTATACACTGCATGCATTTATTCTTATAGCAGAGAAGTCATTATGTTCATTATGACTGTTTGTTAATTGTGACATTTGAAGTATTTTTTTTTTAATTAAAAATTTTTTTAAAAAAATTTAGTAGGAGTCGGAGTCGGTCCATTTTTTGCCGACTCCAGGGACCCAAAAATGTCTCCGACTCCTCGACTCCGACTCCACAGCCCTGATACTCAGTCAGTGTGTGTGTTTCCTACAGATGGATCCAGTAACAGGAACCCACCAGAGAGATGTCCCCGTCCTCTGTATTCCCAGGATCTCACACAAGAAGGTCCCACCATCCCTCACCATGATCAGGTAGGTGATTTACCATCATTGATCACTATACATAAGCCTGTTTGTTATAGTAAATATTTTATTATACATTACAGAGTGCAAACATCAAGGATTATAATATTGTTATTAAACAAGAATATAAGGAGGAGGATGAGGAGTATAGTGTGATGGAGGCGTTTTCAGATGGATATAAGGATATGATGGAGACCCCTAATAACAGGAACCCACCAGAGAGATATCCCCGTCCTCTGGATTCCCAGGACTCCACACAGGAGGGTCACACCACTCCTCACCATGATCAGGTAGGTGGAGTTTAGGTTCCAATAATGTGACTGAACACTGAGCTGTGAAAATATTCTGATATTTAGAGATGTTATTATGTGACATTCTGTTGGTTTAGGGTGAAGATCTGAGGAACATTAAAGTTGAAGGTGAAGTAGAAGAGACGTATGTAAGGAATGATCAGCAATATACGGAGGAGGCTGGGATGATGGGGACATTTATAGAGGAGGAAACCCCTACAGAGATCAGCATGGGTGAGACATAATACATACTGCTGTATCTCTGCTCTGTTACTGCTCGGTCCTGAGAAGGGTGGCTGAGCAATATCAGCCAATAGAAGGTTGGTAATGGTCACCTGTATATTATTTTGCATTTTACTCCCAGTAACAGGAGCACAAATATGAAAAACACAGATTATGCTTTTCTGTGCTTCTGAAAATCTCCCTCATTCCCTCTACATTCAGACATTCACTGAAAGCTTTTGAAACAATTGTGTTGAGCAGAAAGGTAGTTACAGAATGACTGACTGAAAAACACATACCCCCCCCCCCCCCCCCCCCCCCATGCTCATTAGCGGACTCCTAGTCCTGTGGTTTCTTATTATATGTTAAAAGCTGCTAGGGTTAACTGTGATCACATGAACCGGTGCTTAGGCTTGTGGTGGCGAGAGGATTATGGAGCTCCTGGTCAACATTGTTCCTTCTCTTCTGACAAGGATATTAATGTTGAAGTGATCTGGCTGAAGAGGGAAAGACTTCCAGCTCCAGCTGGATGGACATCCATATAGAAAATCTGTTCATATAAGCCTACCTGATAATTTGATTTATCTGATTAATGATTGATCATGTTTTTATATATATATATTTCAGGACTCACCATGGAGAAACCCCCCAAGAATTGTCTCTTATTGTCTCCAGATTGTGGGAAGAGGGAAGATGTGGACATCACAAGAGATTGTGTAGGAGAGACAAAGACCTCACCTACCAATAAGGAACTCCACACAACATTGAATGACTCTGAGCTCCCTCATACTGTGCAGGATGATGCCGGAATTCTGGGAGAGAAGACATTTTCTGATCCTAAAGGTAGAAAAGGTTTCATATCTAAACAAAGACTTTCTCTAGTTCAGCCATCTAAGGCAGGGCAAGAGCTGTATTCCTGCAATGAGTGCAGAAAATGTTTTTCAAGAAAATCAACCCTTGCCATACATCAAAGATCTCACACAGGACAGAAGCCGTATTCCTGCAGTGAATGTGGGAAATGTTTTTCACAGAAATCAAATCTTATCAGACATCAAAGCTCTCACATAGGCAAAAAGCCGTTTTCTTGCCCTGAGTGCGGAAAATGTTTTTCATTGAAATCAAATCTTGTTACACATCAAAAATCTCATACGGGAGAGAAGCAGTATTCCTGCCCTGAATGTGGGAAATGTTTTTCAAGAAAATCACACCTAGCCACACATCAAAAATCTCACACAGGAGAGAAACCATATTCCTGCTCTGAGTGCGGAAAATATTTTTCAGATAAATCATACCTTGTCATACATCAAAGATCTCACACAGGGGAGAAGCCGTATTCCTGCTCTGAGTGCGGAAAATGTTTTTCAAGAAAATCACACCTTGTAACACATCAAAGTTGTCACACAGGAGAGAAACCATATTCCTGCTCTGAGTGTGGAAAATGTTTTTCAGATAAATCTAACCTTATCACACATCAAAGTTGTCACACAGGAGAGAAGCCATATTGCTGCCCTGAGTGTAAGAAATGTTTTTCACAGAAATCGCACCTTGTCAGACATCAAAAATCTCACACAGGAGAGAAACCATATTCCTGCTCTGAGTGCGGAAAATGTTTCTCAGATAAATCATACCTCATTACACATCAAAGATTTCACATAGGGGAGAAACCATATTCCTGCTCTGAGTGCGGAAAATGTTTTTCGGATAAATCATACCTTGTCACACATCAAAGATCTCACACAGGAGAGAAGCCGTATTCCTGTCCTGAGTGCGGGAAATGTTTTTCAGATAAATCAAACTTTGTCAGACATCAAAGATCTCACACAGGGGAATTTTGAATTTGAATCGTCACGTACCTGCTTTCAAACTGAACACCGGGAACTGTGGATCAAACGTCCCACGCTGACTTAGGTTTATATTTTTCTACCAGTTCAGGAAGCCCTTTGCCAAAATAAAGGCCAAAATAAAGGGCCCACCAGGGGGGAGAAACATACACTTCTCTTGTTACTATGAAGTGGTTTTAAGTCTATTACAATATTTCACATGTCTCTGGGTGCGGCTGTGCCAGTAGAGATGCTCGGTGTGGAGGTGCAGGCTAGAAATCTGTTAGCTGACTTTGTTTCTTGCCTCCACTCTCCAGCAGTGACCCTTCCAAAGTATACATCCTTGTTATCCACCATGCTTGGAGGACAATACGAAGGTCCATTCTGCTTTCTTGTTAAGAACACAGCAAGTGAACAATTAAACTTTTCTGTACATAAGTTTATTGGTTAAGTCTGAAATGCTTAACCTCCTGGGTGTTTGGCCCGAGTTAACTCAGGCTGTGTTTCATCCATCATGAAACTCAGCCCGAGTGAACTAGTGAGAAACTCGCCTGTCCGCCGGATTCCCCCGGCGATCTGGCCGCGAAGAAGGAGGCGGGGGTAGGTGGTGCCATAGACTTCTATGTAAATGGAGGGGTGTCACCTTTTTCCAGCATAACTCCGGCGTCACTGGGTCCTATGGTCCATTTTGTCCAAAATCACGTGGGTACTATAGTCAGGCCGCAAACCTAGATTATGTACTTTAATCCTAGTGACATCCAAGACATGTGGGGACTTGTGCCTTCCAGATATACACAGGTACTATGAAACAATGATCCTTAACCTCCCTAGCGCACTGCTGAGGTACAGATTTCTGTACCAGAAGCGCTCCATAGATTTTGAATGGATTTTTTTTTTGTAAAAAAAAATTTACATTGAAAAAAATGTTTTATTTAAAGTATAATTTGAATTATAAATGCTTATTTTATATGATACATGTCAGTATGTGCTTATATTTGTTTTATGTACATAATAAAATTTTATTCAATTGTAAATGTGTGTTTTGTACTTTAAATTATACTGG
The DNA here is from genome assembly GCA_036250615.1 of Ptychadena robeensis. Taxonomy (NCBI): domain Eukaryota; kingdom Metazoa; phylum Chordata; class Amphibia; order Anura; family Ptychadenidae; genus Ptychadena; species Ptychadena robeensis. Next base: position 3,437,125 of record CM070037.1, on the reverse strand, counting down.
ATACAGTAATCGCTGTACCCAGTACAATACCCCTTTAAATTTGGCGCCCCTCCCCACTCCGGTGTGATGTCACCAGGCCCTCACACCGGGAGGGAGAGGACCAGATTCCAGGTCCTTTGAAATCGCGCTGATTATATCGATCTAAGCAGAAAGCTGTATTCTGCAGAATTTTAAAATCCTGCCATGCGGTTTGAATTAAAACATCCCACTGTCTCCAGGTGTGACAAGAGGCGGCCGGATTTTTTAATTCAAACCGCATGCCGGTTTCCCGGGCGCTATCGGGTTTATTGGCACCCCCTCCTTGGTGGGGAATGCCGGCGGACCCGATCCGCTTACCTATCCACAGCACCCAATGTTCCTGCGGTGCAGAAAACTGCAGGAACATTCAGTGCTGTGGTTAGATAAGCAGATCGGGTCCGCCGGCATCCCCACCAAGGAATGGCAGCCCCTCCTTGCTGGGGATGGCGGCGGACCCGATCCGTTTACCTAACCACAGCACAGGATATTCCTGTGGCTTGCTGGCGATCTGCTGGTTCCGACAGATCGGCAGGAACATTGGGTGCTGTGGATAGGTAAGCGGATCGGGTCTGCCGATGGTGCCCGGGAAACCGCCATGCGGTTTGAATTAAAAAATCCCACCGCCCTGGTGTGATATCATTAGGCACGTCCCATCTGGGGTGGAGGGATCCACTACCTTACCCTGAAGCATCAGGTAAGTTTTAGAAAAAAAACACAGTTTTCTGTGCAGAAAACTGTATTGAGGTTTAAATGTAAAAATCTCACCTCCTACCGATGTGACTTCATTACATACATGACAAGGGGGGGGGGTCTGCTTTCATCCATCGGGGCCGGCCAGCACTGTCAGCTCTGGACAAGCTGGACTCGTCACAACCGCCAGGGAGGTAATAGGACAATAGATTGGTCATATAAAGCCACCCAAAAACTATGGGTCCCTCTTGAAGAATGGCAGGCAGGAGACAAGCTGGGAGCCCTGCTCTGGATAAAGCTGTCCTAAAGCTGCCTGTAGCACACCAAATCATCAATATTCATGCTCACTTTGCAGACATGGTATCCCATCTGGAAGCGAAATGGATGGAAGTACGACTCCCCCCCCTTATGCACCTGTCTCAAACCCTCAATTCTCCCCAGGCATGGACACCAGTCATTTCAAACATTGGGGTGGGGAAGGAGGTAACCTGGGACCATACCAGGTCTGTGATGACAAAGGTCTTAGACTATTGGAGGTACTATGATATTCGGGCGACCTGGATACATTTTAGAAGCTCGTCTACATGCCTAAGCATCCTAGGGTTTGTGGCATTGACAGTGACCAACCATTTGTATTAAAGGACATAACATGTTCACACTCGGATTGTTATTCTCCGACCCTTTCTCCTAATTCTCTGTCTGTGTGCCTTATTGAGTAGTTCTTGTTCTGTAACTGTTGTCGCTCTAATGATTGTAAGAACTGCACTTGCACTGATTGTAAGAGTTGAGCTTGATACCCCATAACCTGCATCTTGTGCAGTTTGTAGGAGGACATCGGTCCTTTTGTTCGGTCTTTGGAGTGTGTCTGGCCTGGTCTGAATATTGTCAGATGACATAAATTTGACCTTGTGCTCCTCTTGTTTAAAGTTATTAAAACTTTTCATTTCTTCTGCATTGCTACTTTGTTGTAACTTTGATAAAAAAAACGAAACTAAATGTTATAGAAAAAATGGCCATGTTAACGCAGCGAAAAAAAAATCAGACTTCGCCCGTTGTGTCAAAAACGCATCACTAAGGGGCGATGTCTGCCTATGGACATGTGAAGATGCACTCTTCACAAGCTCCCGGTCCCGCCACTCATTTACCGGTGGAATCTTGCGACACAGATATCATCCAGCTGCCTGACACCATGACTCAGCCCCCCAAGCCCTGGGACAAAAATGGACCCCAAAGAGACAGCGCTCAAGTTATATTTAAGCTCCCAGCGAGCAGAGGAGGCCTCCAAGATGACATCTGCTCAATTCCCCGCCGGCGTATCAGAGCGGATGCCGGCACGCAGATCCTCCACTCTCCCTCGCAGGATAAGGCACCTGCTGCCCTTGCCTCTCCCTATGAGTCCACAGAGTTGGACTGCCTGAAGCCTTATGGGCTATTCTGCACAGTCTGCCCACCAAGGCTGACTTTGAACAACTGGTAACCCACCTGGAATTCTCATGGAAACAGGACCACCAACCATTACATAAATCTCTGACGACGAGCACCGCATTGAGGTAATGGAGGAAAGTCATGCCATGACTACTGCCTCTCTGTCAAATGTGCACACCTCCATTGCAAGACATGACACCATGATCAGGTACAATTAAACCAGGAGGACCAAGAGGACAGAAATCACAGGAATAATCTGCATATTTAAGGCTTGCCTTCAGCAATCACCTGGACGACACGCCCCCAGAGGACTTTGAAATTGATCGTGTTGCCTGTGTGGCTGGCCGCTGCCCCTCTTCAACTTCAGGACCACGTGACGCTTTGTGCCGGGTCCACTTTTTATCAAGGAGGACATCCTGTGGCAAACTTGACTGAAATGCCCTGTGGACTTTTATGGAGTTACTCCAAATTATGCCAGACCTTTCTCACAATATCCTGAGATGCAGAGCAATGATTAAACCTCTTCTGGCGCTATTGACGGAAACCAGTGTCCAGTACAGGTGGGGTTACCCCCTGCATCTTAAAGTTAGAGTGGGCCCTAACGACCATATGATCCGCTCAACGCTGGATGTACCAACACTCCTGGAGAAACTCTGGCTGCCTCCCATTCAAATCCCTGACTGGTTGCAGTTAATCCCAGATCGCGACTTCTCCAGGCATGTGTCATCCCAGACCTCCCTGAAACCTAACTCCTGGAATCTACGTTTCCAGATGTGATCCCAGACACTTCTCTTAGCAGCCTTTGCCCAAAGGCCCCCATACACCAGGACAACCCACGGCAGATAGACAAGTGACTGAGTGCAACGTGATGTCATCATTACACACCCTTTCTGTGCAAGCCATTACTTTGAACGGAGACGCCAATCCCCATTCAAAGTAATTGCATCAGCCAGAGATTTACGTACATGTCCATTCTCTGGCCGACCGAGCTTTGGGGTGAAAGGGAACTGCCGCTAGGTGTATGGGGGTCTTTATACTGACACAGATAAGTACTCTCTGGGACCTGAACCAAAAGACCCTTATTAACCATGAGATGCCTATACTTCCACTTTGGTCTGGCGTTTACAAAACCCCCTACGAGTGTATCGCAACCCAACAACTCTCCTTGGTAACCCCTCTCCTTTACTTCCCATCCTGCCCCTGTCCCCTTCCATCCATGAAGTACACTTGTTACAGGATACATCCTGCCAGTCACTCACCCTCCACTAGGCAATCCATAGGTTGAGACCTATTGCTCTCATTGGACTTGGGCCTCGACCGGTAGGCTGTTTAAGCCTCATACTCTAGATAAGTTGTCCGCTTATCGTACATTTTTTTAATTTGTTGTCTGTGTTTTCTGTTCTTGTGTTTGTTGGTATTAGTTGCTGTCTTCCCCTCCCTTTTTGTGCTGTCGCCTGGTGTTCCCCCCCCCCCCTATCCCTATTTTGTGCAGCACGATGCCGTCCCTACGACCGACATCAACCCCTCCCTGGAAGCTGGGAATACTCAACCAAAACTGCAAAGGCCTTAACAACCCGATCAAGAGGTCTTAGCTGCTATACAATTGCCACCGACCGAGAGCTCACATCCTCCTACTGCAAGAAACACACTTCAAACGAGGCCACACTACGACAGGTAACAACGATTCTATTCTACTACTCATGGCATTGCACAGGTCCCTCCACAATCATGTCAACCTATCTTCCTCGTCACATCAACCTATCCTTTGCCATTCCAATGATCTCTCTTACCGCCAGTTCAGGGATCAATGTGGAAAGACTCTTTATAAACATTGGGGACAGGTATGTTCCTTTTCTGGCCCATCACCTTCAACCTCCACTTATGTTCCCAAAATTAGGAACCACTCACATACCATTCGCCTTCCTTACCTACTTTTTAAACCTTTATTCTCTCCCCATTCCCTTCTACATCTCTGAAACTGCCTTTCCTTTACTTGCTCAAGCTGACGTGCAAATGCATGAGGATCCCTTTACTACAGACGAAGTCCTGTCAACCATCAAGGCCTCCCCTCCCAGCAAGAGCCCTGGACCTCATGGTTTCACCACGGCATTCTATATATCCCTACATTCACTTCTCTCTACTACTTTCTTACTACTGTATTTCATTCCATATCCTCTACCTCCTCTTTCTCCTCTCAGAGCTTAGAAGCCCACATCTCCCTCATCCCAAAACCCAACAAGGATCACTCTTGCTGTGGCAACTACCGCCCCATCTCCCTCATCAATATCAATATAAAGCTCTTCTCCAAGCTCATAGCCAACCACCTACAGTCTCTACTACCATCCATTATCCACCTTGACCAAACGGGATTCGCCTAGGGCAGAGAAGCCCATGACAACATACTTAAGTCCGTTATGCTACACGAGTCGGCGCATCACCATAAACTCTATGTGTGTCCTCTCTGTGGACGCTAACATGGCCTTCGATCGGGTCGAGGCCTCCCTGCATCAGATAAGAATTGGACCAGTTCTCTTACAGTTCAACATGGCACTATACTCCTGCCCCACAGCCAGGGTCAGAGTTAATGGCCGACTCTCTGACCACACGCCAGGGCTGTCCCCTATCTCCTCTCTTATTTATGCTCGTGGTGGAACACTTGGCCATTGCAATATGTAGTAATCCAGATATCCGAGGCATCACTGTGGCATGCCATGAGTACAAGCTCTCCTTGTTTGAAGACGGCCTCCTTTTTCATGTCTGTACTTCTGAATATCACTCAGCCCCCCTGAGGTACAAGTGGAGTCCAATTACTCCTTTACACTTTGTCCTACTTCCTTAACTTACCTAGTTGAACTCAATGCAGACATACCCCACTTCTCTCACGCAATTATACACCAATGCTGTGTAAGATAAAATCCTTGCTTTCCTCATACGATTTTCTTTTGGTTTGCACATATGTATATTTCGAAAATAGACATTCTGCCCAAATTCTTGTACTTGTTCCAGGCCCTCCCCATCACCCTCCCAGCCTCCTACATACCTTATGTTAATGGGTTATTTAGTCTTTTCTACTGTTGACCTTGAATATTTGAATTGCGAATATATTTTGTGAATATCTGCTATTCGGGAATTCTCAAATTTTGTGAATATGGAGGCGGATATTTTAAATATTCACAATATTCTGCATTGGGATGCTTATGGCTATGGATTGCGAATATATATTCACAATGCAAAAATAAATAGCATTTTGAAGGTAATCGCAAGGCAAATTTAATTGCTAATATATTTCCGCAATGCGCTCGCAATTGCAAACATTCACCAATATCGAATCGAATAGTAGTAGAATTATTTGCGAAATATCGCAAGCAAGCTCAAACTCTGGGTCAGCCTTGAACAAGAGATAGCCCAGAATGACCTGCGGGCGCTCTACAAAGCCTCCTTGCCACTGCCCGCTCTCTCTCAACCCGCCCAGGCCCACTGTCTCCCTTATTCTCCAGACCCACCGTTCCACCCTCCATGAGAACTTTCTTGGATGGAACGCTTTGGACCATTTCCAAATATGCCACGTCTTGTCAGGTGGCGCACTGCCAACGCGCTCCGACTTCCACCCAGAGGTGTCCTCATCCACACACTTCTGGTTCAGCTACCTGCAAGTTTACTCTTTTCTTCAGTCTTTCCCCTGACACTGCCTGCCTCTCGCACATACTTTCCCTTCGAACACATACTTCTAGGGAAAAACAGACTGCTCCACAACCTTTTACCCTCTATGCGATGCTCATTGAGGGGCTCTACATAGATAGCCTTCCACTGTTTACAACCAGCTCAATACTATCTTCACTAACGAGGATTGGTCCATGTCATTTCTGTTGACCCACAAGACCTCCACCACCAACAGTGCCCAAGAGACTAGTTTGAAAGTATTGACGCAATGGTATAGATGCCCCTCTGTCCTGGCCTAGTATGATCATACATCAGACAGATGCTAGCACTGCCTGCAACAACGCAGTGATATGACACACATTTAATGGAGATGCCTGATAATCCAACCCAACAAATCTATGACATATATAATCGTATGTCCTCTTTATCAATCGTCAGGCCCCCTACGTTCCATGAAGAGAGATATGTTAAGTTTTTTCTAATAGCAGCCCGGTCTGTGATTCCTAGACACTGGCTGTCTACCCAATCCCTGACTATCTGGGAATGGCTAGCTGAACTAGACAGCATTGAGCATTTGGAACGCCTTGTAGTGGAAGATGTACAGAACTCTTCCGGAAAACCTGGGGACCCTGGCAATATTTCCGTACCACCCGACGTTCCTGGCTCTACTATAGTCCGTCTTCAGTCTTCTACTTCTACAAACCCCTTTACAGGCTGATGGACTCTAGGCCCTGTACCCTTGTCTTTCACACTTTACTGTGCTTGGGACCATTTGTATGTTTTATTGGTTTGTTTTTTCAGCACCTGCCTTTGTTCGGGTGGTGTCTATTTCATGTATTTTTTTTATGTGCAAAAACTCAATAAAGATTTATTTTACAAAAAATGCGTCACTCTGTATTATGCCAGGAAACTCATTGTCTTGCAGTGGAGGCGTAAAGACCGTCCGACCCTGCAGGCCTGGAAGGCACTCATTAATGCTTTTCTTCATTTTTACCAGACCACGTATGCAAGCAGGGGTTGTCATGAAAAGTTTGACAGAGTATGGGGAGCCTGGGTCTCGGCTTCGTCCTCCACCTGAGCCCCCTTTTTTTGCTCACTCCTCGCCTGAGGCCGCAGAGCATGTAGCTCTTATGATGGAGCTCGGAGTTTCCAGAGGGAATTAATGTGAGAGTGAATGTGTATGTATGTAGAGCCCAGGTGCCCAACCTGTGGCCCTTTGGGTGTTCTTTGGCGGCCCCCCTCAGTCTTGCACTTGAGGCCCCCAAAACCTAATTATAAATGCATAGGGCATGGGAACTCACCTGTCTGCAAAATCTAAGGTTATGTACCCCATCAAAAAAATCAATGGCTTTTAAGCACCTAACCTTTGACGATATATATGACACAAAATGTGTATTACCATACTACAGTGTTCCCTAATGCTTAAAGTGAAATTTTAAAAAAATGTTATTTAAAAAATGAATTTTTTTTATTTTTTTGTTTTAATTTTTATTATTAAAAAAATGCTTATACAAGTCAGTATAGATTGAAAATGAAAAATAGTGATACCGAGTGGCCCTCCATATCAACTCAGTTGCCCACCACTGATGTAGAGTGTTGCACGGTTTAAACTATTGCACGGAGATTCTGATGGTGTATATCCTCTGCTGGGTTATGCATTTAAGGCAGGGGTCCTCAAACTTTTTAAAGTGGGGGCCGGATCACGGTCCCTCAGAGAGCTGGAGGGCCGGCGCCCTCCAATGACGTCATCGGCGGCGCGCCGAGCGCCAGGCACGCGGGCGCATCAGTGTCCCTCCCAACACCGCCCCCACGCCCACCCCTCCCAGCACACAGCGTGCCGTGGGTGGAGGCGGTTGACGTCATCCCTGAGGAAGCCGTGACACTGAGTGAATATGCAGGCAGGTAACTTGGCGGCCGAACTGCGCTCACTGCTGGCGGGCCAGATCAGACTCCTCTGCGGGCTGCATGTGGCCCGCGGGCCGTAGTTTGGAGACCCATGATTTAAGGTGTAAACAATTGTGTATTACCACACTCCTTTCTCCTCTCTCCTTCCTTGCTATTAACTGTTAATGCCTAGTGTGTCACACGCAATGCCTGGATTTCTGTACTGCATGGACGGCTGAATGTTCTGTACAACACAGAAAGTACATTCATGAAAATTTTTGATTGAACAATAAACGATTGTTGCACATAAAAACTCATTAGGTTTTGCCTTGATTCACTAAGCTTTACCGACAACCGGCTTCAGAACGGACTATTAAAATCAGTCAGTGTAAGGCTACCTTGTTGGCTCTGGTTTCTGATCTTGGACTGTCTGACTCTGCTTGCTGCCTGTACTGACCTTTGTTGTGTATCTGAACTCCTCTTCTGATAACCCCTTGGCTACTCCATGCATTGGACTGATCTATTTATGACTTCTCCTTTGTTTCTGGAATTGCTGCCTGGGCCTGGCAGGGTTTTATCAGTCTCAGCTCTCAGGTAGGGTTCTATGTGTGCTGAAGTCCTGGGGACAACTGCGGTCAGGTAGGCATATTTTGTCTCCCGTTTAAGTTGTCTTAAGACCACAGTGGAGATTGGGGTATTCTACCTGAACAGAGAATGCTAATCCCCCGGATAAAAGTGCACACACATTTTACATTGCCCTGTCCAGCCAGAATCTAGTTTCTCTAAATGTTTTCATGAGAATCTTCCATGAATCATGTGACTGGGTGCATGTGTGGGATCTAGTGAGTATAAATGTGAGGGAAAGGTGATAGTACAGAGATTCCAGGTCCTCATGGGCGGGTAGCTGGAGAAACTCAGAAGTATGAGGGAATCATCTAGTAGTGTTAGAAAGAGGAATAAAGAAAAAGATCTAACAATACAAATCTGAAGACAGACTTTTATCAATCAGCTCACAAAGAATCTCAGGATTTTAGGAAAAAATCTAATCTTCATAAGTTACATATAATGAACATTAATATATTTACCGTATATACTCGAATATAAGCTAAATATTTCAGCACCTGAAATGTGCTTATATTCGGGTCAAAAAAAAATGAAAATTTCGGCATTTTGTAGGTGTGGAATTGCAAAGCCCCCAAACATGCTATCATCACCAAATTTGCTGGAGATGTAGAGAAGGGTTGTGGGAACATTTGAAAAAAATATATTGCTCTAGCATATGTAGTTTTTGCATAAATTAGGTTCAAATCAAGTATTTTGTGCAAAAACTTGATATGCTAGAACAATACTTTTTTCTTTACAATGTTCCCACATCCCTTCTCTACATCTCCAGCACTTCTAGTGATGATACCATGTTCAGGGGCTTTGTAATTAACTTAAAAATCTGCTGAATTAAATAATTACACCTCAAAATAAAAAGTACATTTTGTTTCTGTGCCTTAGTTGCTGCATTTCCCTCCCTAGGCTTATACTCAAGTCATTCAGTTTTCCCAGATTATTTTTCTAAAATTGGGTACCTCGGCTTATATTTGGGTCGGCTTATACTCAAGTATATACGGTAGGTGTTTATCTGGTAAATATGATATATTACATTCAAAATTATATTTTCTTATATTTTCATGTCTTATGACATGAACATGGCTGTGCAGGATGATGACTGCTGCAGTGACATTATCAGTCCTGTTGTGTAGTCTGATCTCCTCTGCTCATCACTCACAGGCAATATTTCCATCCTTTCTCATCACAATGTCTTCCCTCGAAGTTGCTGCTGTTCAGGGTAAATCAGACAATGTTGCAGGAAGAATTCAACCAGCAGTGACTGTCACCCTCCCTTGTCCTAGCCAAGTAAATAAGACAGGGTGTAGCAGTCTTTAGTGAACAGCGATTTATTTATAAAGAAACATGAATAAACTTCAAGAGTTGAGTTATCCTATGGCTAAGAGAGAAAAACATTTCCCGCACTCAAGAATACAGTTACTCCCCTGTGTGATTGTTTAGGTGAGAGTGATTATTTTGATACAGCTTCTTTCTTGTGTGAGATCTTTGATGTGTTACAAGGTGTGATTTCTTTGAAAAACATTTCCCGCACTCAGTGCAGGAATACGGCTTCTCTCCTGTGTGAGATCTTCGATGTGTGACAAGGGTTGATGTCTGTGAAAAACATTTCCCGCACTGAGGGCAGGAATATGGCTTTTCTCCTGTGTGAGATCTATGATGTGTGACAAGGTGTGATTTCTTAAAAAAACATTTCCCGCACTCAGGGCAGGAAAATGGCTTCTCTCCTGTGTGAGATCTTTGATGGATGACCAGGTGTGATCTCTTCGCATAACTTTTCTTGCACTCAGGGCAGGAATATGGCTTCATTCCTGTGTGAGATGTTTGATGTGTGACAAGGGTTGATTTCTGTGAAAAACATTTCCCGCACTCAGGGCAGGAGTACGGCTTCTCCCCTGTGTGAGATCTTACATGTGTGACAAGGGTTGATTTCTGTGAAAAACATTTCCCGCACTGAGGGCAGGAATACGGCTTCTCTCCTGTGTGAGATCTATGATGTGTGACAAGGTGTGATTTCTTTAAAAAACATTTCCCGCACTGAGGGCAGGAAAAAGGCTTCTCTCCTGTGTGAGATCTTTCATGTGTGACAAGGTGTGATTTCTGTGAAAAACATTTCCCACACTCATTGCAGGAATATCGCTTCTGTCCTCCCTGAGATGGCAGAACTAGAGAAAGTCTTTGTTTAGAAATTTTCTCCCCCAGAATTCCGACACCATCCAGCACAGAATGAGGCAGCTGAGAGTCATTCAATGGTCTGTCTGCACTGTGGGGTCCCCTATTGGTAGGTGAGGTCTTTGTCCATCCTCTTACACAATCTCTTATGTCCACATCTTTCATTTGACTATCTGGAGATAAATAGATATAATTCTTGGAGCGTTTCTCCATGGTGAGACCTAAAATATATATAAAAAACATGATTAATATATATAAGTGGGATAGGTCACTAATTAATCCGGTAGGCTTATAAGAACAGATTTTTTTTGTGGAAGTGCATCCAGCTGGGAGTCTTTCCCTCTTCAGTCAGATCACTTCTACATTGACATCCTTGTCAGAAGAGAAAGAACAATGGGGACCAGGAGGTGCATAATCCTCACACCACCACAAGCCTAAACTAAACACTGGATCATGTGATCACCGTTAATTCTAGCAAAGCTTTTAACATAGAACGAGTGATCAAATGTCTAGGTGCCCTTTACCCTTCTGCTCAACACAATTGTTTTTTCATATCTGTGCTCCTGTAACTGGAAATCAAATACAAAACAATATGCAGGTGACCATAACCAGACTTCTATTGGCGGATATTACTCAGCTTCCACCCTCCTCAGGACCAGTTACAAAGCAGAGATATAGCAGAATGCATTATGTCTCACCTGTGCTGATCTCTATAGGGGTTTCCTCCTCTTTGTATGTCCCCATCATCCCAGCCTCCTCCGTATATTGCTGATCATTCCTTATATACGTCTCTTCTACTTCATCTTCCATGTTCCTCAGATCTTCACCCTAAACCAACAGAATGTCAGATAATAACATCTCTAAATATCAAAATATGTTCACAGCTTAGTGTTTAGTCACATTATTGGAGCCTCAACTCCACCTACCTGATCATGGTGAGGGATTGTGTGACCTACCTGTGTGGGATCCTGGGAATACAGAGGGTGGGGATATTGCTCTGGTGGGTTCCTGTTATGAGGCGTTTCCATCACACCATACTTCTCATCCTCCTCCTTACACTCTTCTTTAATAACAATGTTATAGTCATTTTGTTCTTCACCCTGAACATAGAAGAGACAGAGACATCCTGACAACTTATAGGAACCTGACACACACAATGATACAGTCACCATCCAGACACATCCCACGTCTGTTACTGGATAATGTCCCACAATTCCCGGCTCACCTCTCCTGTCAGCAGACCAATCATCTTGTAGGTGACATCAAGGATTTTGTTCTTGTTTTGTCCCTCCAGATTCAGTGAGCCACAATGCACTGTGATGGTCATATGATCACCAGACATCAGAGGAGGACATCTCTGTATGGAAAACCAAAAGAAATATCATGTGACACTGAATGCTCTACCTTACTGTATTACTTTGCTGTTCTTTATGGCATGGGTGCTCTTTATACCAATTTTGTCTGTATTATGTTGTATCCGCTGTTTATTATTGTTATTGCTCTGATACCGTGTTTCCCCGATGGTAAGACACTTTTTTTTAAGCCAAAAATATGTGACAGGTCTTATTATCGGGGGATGCCTTAATCTGAAG
>CM070037.1:3387893-3399287 GCA_036250615.1 Ptychadena robeensis | reverse complement strand
TGATGAGAAAGGATGTAAATATTACCTGTGAGTAATGAGCAGGGGAGATCAGACTACACACCAGGACTGATAATGTTACTGCAGCAGTCAACGCCTGCTGGTGGAAAAACCTGTATTTTCCTAAACGTCCGATATACTTTGTTCACCGATTAATAAAAGTCTGTGTTCAGACCTTTACCTTTATTCATTTTGCTAGGGAAGCCATATTGTTGAGTGTGGGACATGTGTTTTTTTTTTTCAAAAAGATTAAATACAGGAGAAGCTCTGTTCCTGTGCAGAAAATGTCATACATAAAAATCAGATCTCACACTGGGGAGAAGCTTGTCAATATTTATACTGTTTCTGATTAACAGTCTATAATAATTATGCAAATCATTTAGAATCTGTAAGGAAGGAGATTCCAAATTATTAACATAAATGTAAAGCTAACAAGAGCTCGTGATCTGCGTTAAGTTGACGGCAAAGAAAGGCAGTGGTAAATCAAAATATATATTTATTAACAAAAACAACACACAAATAGTCCTATGGTACAAATTAATCAAATACAAAATAAGGAATATATATATATTTTATCTATAAACATATATACCGTATTTTTCGACATTTAAGAGGAAGTTTTTCACCCCCACAATTTGGGGCCAAAAAGTGCCTGCCTATTATACGCCGAATGCGCGACCCCCGTGGCCACTCGGCCTCCGGTGGTCGCACCTTGGCTGCCCGCCAGCTCTCCCGGCACGGAGATTAGCTGGGGGAGCTGTCAGATGTGAGATGCTGGCTAATGCCGACTCTCCCATCTGAACTGTGTAATTGCATATGCCAGCCCTGAACTGGCATAGGCAATGATGAGAAAAGTATAGATGAACTGCCATCTATACCTTTAATCTTGTGTCCGTGGGGACAGCAATTACTCCCCACGGACACAAGGAGAGGAGACAGCCCGGCCCCCCTCCTCCTGTAGATCAGTGTAGAGATGACGTGTGTTCAGCTGAGAGTGTACTGTGTACTGCTGCTAGTGACACCTGCTGGCTGAATTGAATATTGCAGTCACTGAATATATTGCATTAACCCAATTGATCTGAAAACTTATTAAATCTTTTTTTTTCTGGTTTTCCTGCCCTAAAAACTGTGTGCGTCTAATATGCCGGTGCATCTTATATGGCGAAAAATACGGTATATATATATAATCATCCATACAAGTCTAGAAATGAAATCAGTTAATTGGAGATAATATCAAGATCTATGAATACTTTGCAATGGTATATAAAATCTCCTGGTTTTGGAAGAGGTTAAGATTGATACTGCAGTTACAAACTTTCCCTATTCCAAAACAGATCCTATACACAAAGTATGGTAACATTGAATATATATATATATATTAGTATATATTGTGGTAATACTACAAAAAAAAAAGGTAATCAGATTATACTATACCTGTGCGTTAACTGGTAGAAATCGGTTCCCAAAAGCAGATTTCATCAAGAAAGATGGATCAAATGGGTCAAGAGGTAGGCCGAGATAAATGGCTCAGTATATGCTTGTGTATAAGCCAAATTTTTTTAGCACAAATAAATGGGCAGAAATTGCTCTTCTCGGCTCTATTCAAGTCAGCCGAGGGTCCACTCACCTCTGCTGAATTTCCATGCTGAATCTTTCAGGCAGGGAGAGCTTTGCTCTTCAGAGGCATCTTTTGTGAGCTCTGTGTTTCCAGCTGATCCATGTAAACAAACTCCACACTGCCACCTGGTGGCCAGTTACTAGTTTAAATACAACACTCCATAGCCTATGATTAAAAAATTAAAATAGGTTTCCATTCCATGTATTCGTCCCAATAATTCATGTTTTCATTTTCATGTTTAAATCAAAAATTGCCTTGCAAAACCCATCCTGTAATAATAACAATCCTGTGTTTTCTTAAATTTATTGAGGGTGTGGCACTAAGATTAATCCTGTTTGATTAATTCCTAGGGGCAATGGTGCTTACTTTATAATTTTCTCATTTAGAAAACTCCACTATCTGACTCTGCATTGCCCACCCTCGGCTTATACTCGAGTCACAAATTTTTTCCAGTTTTTTTAGATAACATTAGGTACCTCGGCTTATACTCGGGTCGGCTTATACTCGAGTATATATGGTAAGTCAATAAATGTAAGGCTCGAGAGATGGGTTGATGGATCCAATGCCTCCAGAGATAGATCGATGGATCAGATGCCTCCCCATCAATTCCCTCCTCTAACCTTTTATCCCATTCAGGAAAAGTTGGGGCCAAATCAATCAATAACTAGTGTCATCGCAACTGGTAATTATTACAATATTACAATATTTTACAATACCTGCCTTTAAATTTAGCTCTACCACCAGAGGACACTAGAGTTCTGTAAATATAATTTTTGGGAATTCCTAATTTAATACATATAACAATACAGATAACGAATCCTTTACTTGGTCTTTAAGAGATCAATGGCCTATGTATCCTTAGTAAACACTTTTCTGTATACTTTGTTAACTTCCAGCCTTGTCGCACAATCTGAAATCCTACTCTATTCATGCTTTTACCTTCTATTTGCAAACAAATATGAGGATTGAGATATTCCTTGAGGCAAGTCTGGTTATATGGGTTAACTATTACACAACAATACACCACACCATAAACCACAAAGGAGAAAAACCTTCAGATAATCCTAATGCCTGCCTCTGTGTGTACTTCTTTGTAGAATCTGCAAACACCAATTTATTATCCAATTGTTTTAAGAGAAGAGTCTCCTCTCTTAAAAAATAACTTTGCAAACACGTCTGTAGTGACCAATGTATGCGCCACATTTGTATATATTTGTTGAATTGTATATACTGCTGTGTCACCCTATTCTGTGTAAAAATGTATATATGACTACTCTTCCTTGCATTCCTCAGTAGCAGGGGCAGGGATGACTAATGGCTTCTATTTTCCAGCTCTTTTTCTGGCCACACATTGTAGCTTTTAATATCTGCCTGGAGACAGCTACTGCCCTCCGCCAAGCAGAAAGGGTATAATATACCTCCCTAGGCCCTCTTTAGCCAGAGTTGGGTTAGCTCCTCAACCATCTACAGCCAGTGTGTCGCAACCTGAATTGGAGCAGATCTACCTTTTTCCTGGGTTCTCCCGCTGACCGTCCCATAGCAGAACACGAGACCAAGGACCCCCATCCGTGGTGACTGAAAGTGTTGTCCCCTGGACCAGGACCGCCTTTCCTCAAGTGTGCTTGAGCGGATGGATGTGGCTACAGGTAGGTGCTAAGATAGGCAGACGCAGGATTCCTCCCTACTCCACCTCACCTGCGTGCTTTTTCCTATTGCCCTGACCACTGGGATTGTACCTGACTCCCTCTCACAGGGACCTGGAAGCCATTATCACCCTGCAGCTGGTACCTGAGGATGGTCGAGGAGGGGATCCTGATCGAAACCTCCTCCAGCTAGAACAGAGGTAGATATACAATTTGAAAGCCACAGTGACCCCCGGTCTTAACAAATGTATTAGTTTCAAACCATTCTTGTCATCTTTTCTCTAATAGGTAGATTGGCCGGTTTTATTTACTACCAAGCAGCTAATATAGGCCCTATCGGGGACAACCCATGGAGTGGTTCCCCCTTTGTTGGGGGGTGATGTTGGGCATTGATGGGACTAGGGCTGCTTACTGACACCCAGCTGGAGTTGGTGTAGCCTGGGCGTTTGCTGATCAAACCATGGACACTGTCTAAGCGGGCACTTTCTCCCCTTTCACCAGGAGACTGACTTGCCAATGTGTCCCATGTGATCCTTTGGGGGGGGGGGGGGCTCTCTTCCTTCCCCCCCTCGAGGTGGAAGACATGGGCAAGTTTCCATCTGGGCAGTTCAGTGCATTGCGATTGGCACCCCCTCTTGGCAGGTAGGACGACGTGCGTGGCGAGGCGGTGCTGGCTGTTATGCTCTGGGACGCTTTGCGTTCCTCAGGCGTTCAGCTTACTGCGGGGCCAACATCACTTCCAGTGTACAGTTGTGTTCAAAATTATTCAACCCCCACTGAAATATTGTGTTTTTTTGCCATTGATTTTGATCATTTCAGTCATCTTGTTTCCAATGATATAGAGGCACTTGTAAGTCAGACAAATATAACATAACATTGATGAAATAACCACAAATGTCTTTTCTGTGTCACATCATTATCAGTTTTATTCAACCCCCAAGTGACATTCATTCTTAGTACTTAGTACAACATCCTTTTCCAGTTATAACAGCTTTTAAACGTGAAGCATAGCTTGACACAAGTGTCTTGCAGCGATCTACGGGTATGTTAGCCCATTCTTCATGGGCAAAAGCCTCCAGTTCAGTCACATGCTTAGGCTTGCACGCTGCAACTGCTTTCTTCAAGTCCCACCAGATGTTCTCAATCGGATTTAAGTCTGGTGACTGCGGTGGCCACTCCAAAATGTTCCAGCTTTTAATCTGCAATCATGCTCTAGTGGACTTGGAGGTATGCTTGGGATCATTGTCCTGTTGAAAGGTCCAACGTCTCCCAAGCCTCAGGTTTGTGACAGACTGCATTACATATACTTCCAATATCTCCTGATACTGAAGAGAATTCATGGTACCTTGCACACGCTGAAGCTTCCCTGTACCTGCAGAAGCAAAACAGCCCCAAAGCATGATTGACCCCCGCCATGCTTCACAGTAGGCAAGGTGTTCTTTTCTTCATAGGCCTTGTTCTTCCTCTTCCAAACATAGCATTGATCCATGGGCCCAAACTGTTCTAATTTTGTTTCATCAGTCCACAGAACACTATCCCAAAACTTTTGCGGTTTGTCCACATGACTTTTGGCATACTGCAGTCGAACCTTCTTATTCTTTGGAGACAGCTGTGTTTGGAGGAGGAAGAACATCCTCCAAACATAGCTGGAGGAAAAGCAAGAAAAAATATTTTGGCCGTTATTATCTGGATTTAACTGTAACCTATCAATGAGTAATGCTGAGATCTATATGTTTATACATAACCAGTCCTCCCAGATATAATGGGGCTGTAGACATGCATCAGAGTAGTTTGATTATTGTACTTTACACTTTGTGTTTTGTTTGCACCATTATGGATTGTGATTTTATGCTCGTTAAAAGCTATACATGAAAGGATATGGTCTGGTGTTTTGATTACTTTAGACAATCTCCTAGCTGAAGTAGCCCAAGTGGGCGAAACATGTCGAAGGTGGAATCACAGCCAATCCAGCCTACTGTATGAAAATGCTGTACATTTTTTTCCTTTTGAATATGTTTTAATGTATTTCGGGTCATTCATAGCTGTGTGTTCGTGGCTCTGACCCATGATATCGTTTCACTCTACTCCAAGTCCTATATGATTAAATAAAGACTTTTTTATGTAATGTTTATGTAATTGCTGGATAAGAATATACCCAAATATTCTGGTCTGTTTCACTGGTTTGGGGATTTGTCCCCTTTTGCCCAAGTAGAATGGGCCTTCCTTTCCATTTTTGAGTCTTGCTGTGGGTGTGGCACACATCAAATTGTTCCCCCTTCTATCTCTCTTCATACAGGTCATTGTGTGTTGAGAATGAAGACATTCCACAGACACTGTTCTAGAAAGTGGTGAAAGATTTTTTTTATGATACTTTCGCTGTTGCTTTTAGACAGCTGGATAAAAAGTCATGGCCTGGTCGGCTCTGTGGTCATTGTGCGTTTGTAGTAAATGACAATCTGAGGATTTTGGACATTTACAAACTTCTTCTGATTTGAACCGTGGCAGTACTGTAAACATGACTCATGCAGACATCCTTTTTATCATGGCATCTGAGAACGGGCATCTTGCCTTTCTGCCAGGCAGCTGTACCCCCAGGCTTTAGGTCGGTGAAACTGGCACTGGTTAGACCCAACAGTTCTGTAGCCATCGGTTTTGGATTGGGATCTAGTACAGTTCAGGAGAGGTTTAAAATGTGTCTGTTGTAAAGCAATACCCTTGGTTCAGCAAAGGCTTAATAAGAGACAGGACAACTTTTCAGTGACACAATCTCGGTAAGCCAGCGCCACGTGGGAGGTGACCGGAGCCATCTCAATCTTGTGAATTAATTTAAACTGAGCAGTATTACTGGACTTTTGGTCCCATATTTCAGCAACAAGGATCTGTATTTGAAATTATTATGGATCAATCTTAGCTCCATACCAGATTGAGGAGTAGAGAAGAGGAGTAGAGAATGGGAATAGAACTCCAGTAATGGGATTCTTCGTCAAGCTGACAAGGGGATTTGAGGGACCCTGGGGGGAGAAATAGTTTGGCGGCATTGAAGGCGCTCACAGCTGAATCAGGACACTGTGGCAATACATGTTAGACTCTGTTTCACTTAATAAAGCTGCTTACGAAACATGTTGGACTGACATTAGAGAACAGTGTCTGACAGCCCCCCATCTTCTCTCCTATCAGAGTAAATCAGACAGGACTTGGAATTCTTTAGTAACTTCTGTTATTATATAAAGGATGGTGAGTAAACCTCAAGTGTTACAAGTTCTACTATGCCTGGTAAGAGAAAATATAAGTGAGAAAACATTTCCCTCACTCACGGTAGGAATATGGATTCTCTTCTGTGTGAGATCTCTGATGTACAGAAAGATTTGCTTTAGTTGAAAACAATTTTCCACACTCATTGCAAAAATAAGGTTTCTCTCCTGTGTGAGATCTTTGATGTACAATAAGATTAGATTTTTGTGAAAAGCATTTCCCACACTCTTTGCAGGAATATGGATTCTCTCCTGTGTGAGATCTCTGATGCTTGACAAGGTCTGATTTTTGTGAAAAGCATTTCCCACACTCAGGGCAGGAATACGGCTTCTCTCCTGTGTGATATCTCTGATGTACAATAAGATTTGGTTTTGTTGAAAACAATTTTCCACACTCATGGCAAGAATAAGGTTTCTCTCCTGTGTGAGATCTTTGATGTATGACAAGGTGTGATTTTTGTGAAAAGCATTTCCCACACTCAGGGCAAGAATACGGCTTCTCTCCTGTGTGAGATCGTCTATGTACAACAAGATTTGATTTCAGTGAAAAACATTTTTCACACTCAGAGCAGGAATACGGCTTCTCCCCTGTGTGAGATCTTTGATGATTGGCAAGGTGTGATTTATGTAAAAAACATTTCCCACACTCAGGGCAGGAAAATGGCTTCTCTCCTGTGTGAGATCTCTGATGTACAACAAGGCTATATTTCTGTGAAAAACATTTTTCACACTCATTGCAGGAATACAGCTTCTCTCCTGTGTGAGATGATTGGACAAGAGAAAGTCTTTGTTCAGAAATTATACCTTTTCTACCTCTAGGACCAGAAAATGTATTCTCCCCCAGAATTCCAGCGCCATCCTGCACATTATTGGGGAGCTTAGAGTCAGTGGCAGTATCTGCAATGTGAAGTTCCTCATTGATAGATGAGATCTTTGTCTTTCCTGCAACAAAACCACTTGTGATGTTCGCATCTTCCCTCTGACAATCTGGAGATAATGAGAGATGATTCTTGGGAGGTTTCTCCATGGTGAATCCTGAAATAAATATAAATATCATGATCAATATGCGTGAGTAAGATAGGCCACCACAATCTGGATCAGGTAGAATTATATGAACAGCTATTCTCTGCGGATGTCAAACCAGCTTGGAGCCTTTTCCTCTACTGTCAAAATGCCTTTGGACCTCATATCATATCATATTATATCACATCTACATGAACATCCTTGTCAGAAGAAAACAAAATGGGGGCCAGTTGATCATTTCTCTTCACTCCACTAAAAGCCTTGGTACCGGGTCATGTGATCACAGTTCAGACTTGCAGAGCTACATGAAACAAATGACCACACAACTTGGGATCTGGTAATAAGCATGGAAGGGGCTTGAAACAGCATTTACTCCTAGAAAAATAATTCAGTATTTAAGTTAGTACTTAACACCCTGCTGTACGCATTATTCTGCATTATGTGTGTACATACCGGCAACAGAGGCGTACAGGATAAACACTATATATACTGCAGTGTCACTAGTGTGAAATGACCCTTACAATAATATGCAGGTGACCGTTATCAGCATTCTATTGGTTCACATTAATCCGCTTCCATGCTACTCAGGACCAGTAAGCAGCAACAGAGCAGAGATACAGTAGAATGTATTATGACTCACCCATGCTGATCTCTGTAGGGGTTTCCTCCTCTATGAATGTCCCCATCATCCCAGCCTCCTCCGTATATTGCTGATCATTCCTTACATACGTCTCTTCTACTTCACCATCACCTTCCATGTTCCTCAGATCTTCACCCTAAACCAACAGAATGTCAGAAAATAACATCTCTAAATATCCGAATATTGTCACTGCTCACCGTGTTCAGTCACATTATTCCACCTACCTGATCATGGTGAGGGATGGCAAGACCTTCCTGTGTGGGACTCTGGGAATCCAGAGGACTGGGACATCTCACCAATAGGTTTTTTTGGCTGGATGACCCTAAACCAGCGTCCTGGTAAAGATATTTGTGTTCTTTAGAATACTCTGACCCTCCAATCACTCCATCCTTAACATCCTCCTCTTTTATGTTTTCTTTTACAATATCTTCAAAACTATGCAGGATTGCAATCTGAACAAATAATAAATATGACAATCGGAACCAGAAATTGTACACAACTCCACAATGTTATCAGATATTGGCCTACCAATTCACGGCGAATGGTGGTGTGACCTTCCTGTGTAGATGTGTGGAACGGCTGATATTCAAGAGAAGATTCCTCATCTTTAATGGTCACCATCATGTCACCCCCTTCCATGGACTGATCACCCGTCCCATATGTCTCCTCTGAGTGCTCAATCATTCCATCCTCATCATCCTCCTCTTTTAACTCTTCTTTAACATTAACCTTTAAATCCCTCAGGTATTCATCCTAAATTTATAATAAAATGTCACCAATTATAACAATACACATCCCGGGTAGGTCCCAATGAGGCTCTGTGATTGGTCTTCACCTACCTGATCATGGTGAGGGATAGGTAAACCTTTCTCTGTGGAATCTTGGGAATCCAGAGGACGGGGACATCTGTCTGGTGGGTTCTTTATATTAGATCCCTCCATCACACAATACTCCTCATCCTCCTCCTTACACTCTTCTTTAATAACCGTGTTACAGTCATTTTGTTTTCTTCTCTGTATCTTCTCAATCATGTGACTCTGGTCCTCCTCCATGTTTGTTTAGCTGATCAGGTAATCTGTACAGGACACTCCTCTCTGGAAAGAATCAAGTAATTGCTATCATTCAATTTATTGATATTCCTATCAAAAATACCTACAGCCTTTGCAACGTAATTTCCGATTGCTCCATCTAAATCTTTGAATATAATTATTAATAGCTTCTCTGTGAGCTGTCTTTCCTTTATTTAACAGTAACATATCCCCACAATAAGGTCCAAATTGTATGTACAGAAGAGGAGTGTAGTATGATGTGGGAGTGTGGGGGTATGACAGAGGGCAGTATGTACAGGAGAGGAGTATATGGGGTATGACAGGGGGCAGTATGTACAGGTAAGTCAGAGGAGTAGTAGTTAGTAAGTAGTATGTAACAGGAGGAGAGGAGTGTGGGGGATTACAGGGGGGGTATGTACAGGAGAGGAGTGTGGGAGTATGACAGGGGCGGCAGTAGTACGGCAGGGTGGAAGTATGACAGGGGGCAGTATGTAAGGAGAGGAGTGTGGGGGATATGACAGGGGCAGTATGTACAGGAGAGGAGTGTAGGGGGGAGAAGGGGGCAGCAGCTGGCAGATGTACAGGAGAGAGTTTGAGGTATGAAAGGGGGCAGTATGTAAAGGAGAGGAGTGTGGGAGGTATACAGGGGGCAGTATGACCCGAGTGTGGGGGGTTTATGACAGGGACATATGAAGGAGGGGACTGTGACGGGTATAACAGCAGGCAGTATGTAGAAAGGAGAGGTGTGCAGGGGGGTAGTATGTAACAGGAGAGGTGTTATGGGGGGCTAACAGGAGGGCAGTATGTACAAGAGAGGTGTTTGTTGGTAAAGACAGGGGAGGATGTATAGGAGCGGGAGGAGTGTGGGGGGCCAGACCGCCGGGCGGGGGGGGTGATGACGGGGGGGGTGGGTTTATATGACAGGGTGGCAGTATGTACAGGAGAGAGAGGAGAAGTGTGGGGGGTTAACAGGGTGCAGTATGTAAAGGAGAGGAGTGTGGGGAGTATAACACGGGTGCAGTAATGTACAGGAGCGGAGTGTGGGGGATATGACAGGGGCAGTATGTACAGGAAGGAGTGTGGATGTATGACCAGGGGGGACAGTATGTACAGGAGAGGAGTGTGGGGGAAGGACAGGGAGCAGTATGATACAGGAGAGGAGTGTGAATGGTGGGGGGGGGGGGGGTATGATTATGATAGAAGGCAGTTAGTACAGGAAGAGGAGTGTGGGTGGTTATGACAGGGGGCAGTAATGGACAGGAGAGGAGCTGTGGGTTATGACCAGGGCCAGTAGTACAGGAGATGAGTGGGGGGGGGGGGTATGACAGGGGGACAGATTACAGGAGAGGTGTTGTGGGGGTTTATGACAGGGGCAGCATGTACAAGAGAGGAGTGTGGGGGTATGATAGAGGGGCAGTATGACAGGGAGAGGTGTGGTGGTATGACAGAGACACAGTTGTCGTAGAGGAGAAATGGAAGGGGTTATGACAGAAACAGTATGTACAAGAGGAGATAGGGGAAGGGGGGGAGAGTATACATGGAACAGTACAGAGAGGAGTGTGGGGGGTGACCAAAAAAGGGGCAGATATGTAAGGGGTGGGTGTTAGACAGGAGGAGTATGTACAGGAGAGGGGGGTGGGGGATTTGGGTATGTAGACAGGGGGAGCTGTAGAGGAGAGGATGTGTGGGTGATATGACAGGAGGAGGTATGTACAGGAGAGGAGTTTGTGGGATGGTTAGAGCCAGTGGGAAAGTATTACAGGAGAGGAGTGTGGGTGTATAAACAGGTGACAGTATGTACAGAGACAGTATGACAGTATGTATAGGAGAGGAGTGGGGAGAGGGGGTATGGACAGTATTACAGGAGAGGAGTTGTGGGGCTATACAGGGAGCAGTCTGTACAGGAGAGGAGTGAAGAGGGGCTGGCGCGTATGATAGGGGGCGAGTACAGGAGAGGGTGTACGGGGGGTTTAGGACCAGGGGCAGTATGTACAGGAGAGGAGTCGTGGGGGAATATTGGCGACAGTTAGCCAGGGGGCAGTTATGTACATGGTAGGGTGTGTGGGGATCTATGGCAGGGGAGGCAGTATGTAAGGAGAGGTGGTGGTGGAGGGTATGGACATAGGGTGAGAGTTTATGTAAGGAGAGAGTTGGGGGGATAGGACAGGGGACA
>CM070037.1:3337767-3359478 GCA_036250615.1 Ptychadena robeensis | reverse complement strand
TAATACTTTATATATCCCACTGACACCAGTGATAATACTTATTTTATCCCACTGACACCAGTGATTAAACGTATTATATCCCACTGATACCAGTGATAACACTTCATATATCTCACTGTACTCGAGGCACGACTGCTCTAGTAAGTGAGTGAATTGACTCTACGAACTATGCAATGTGACCTACTGATGAACTTAGCAAAATGTTTTCTGCAAACTGCTGAGAGATACTTTTTCTGTGTTGGTCCCCTCAACAGCCATTTGTTAGTTATTTCAGACACTTAAGCTAGCCACACATGGTTCAATTTAGCTTTCAATCGAGGTTCGATTAGATTTTGTAGTTCGAACAAAAAAAATCGATTTGAATTAAATTGATGTTCACCACATGGGGAGTTCAATTATTGTTCAATTTCTACTGAAAAGTTAATCGAAGTATTCCAAAATTGTCGATTGAATTCCTCTTACGATTTTAGTTTCAATCAGAAGTTAAAGGGAAGTAGCCACACACATCGAGTATCATTGACTCGACCAAAAAAAAAGCTGCAAGGAATGTAGTTTGATTGTACAATCGAGCAAAATTTTCCAACCTGTACGATCTTGTTTCAATTGACGATTTGACAAAAATCGATCAATTATCGTCGATTGTACTACAGCACATAGACTTTTTTACAATTGATCGCTTTTTTTAATCGAAAAATGTCGATTGAACGCTAAAATCGAACCATGTGTGGCTAGCTTAACTTTAACACCATGAGGATATTTTTTTGAAGGCCCCTCTGAAGTCTCATTTTAAGTTCCTCTTTGTCCAACAAACTTAGCCACAGACTGGTTTCGAAATGATGGTAAAGATCACATGTCCAACCTGCAAAACGGCGTCACAATATGTTTAAAGCTTTAAAAAAAATACTGTCAGTTGTCCAGAAGGAATATACTGTGATAGTTGTTTAATCGATCACTCCCTAATCACTTCCCACAGTAGGAGTTCTTTTCCTGTATACGCTTATTCCTGATGTCTATAAAATGTCATGTATTACCTTGAAACTGAAGAGGTTTTGTAACCACTACTAGGGAAACCTATAAAACGTGCTGAGCTTATAAGACAGTATTTTATAGAAAAAATTCTAGAAACCTCCCAGTATTGTAAAGTTTGTGCCTCATCCCATATATATATATATATATATGTGAAAAGTTTTTTGGGTCATTAGGACCACATGTCTGAAACATGAGGACCCATTTTACCCAATGTGGAGACTAGGGGCTCCAAGCGGGACTTTTGCGGCACTGAGTATAAATCATGTATGGTCTGTATTTGACATTCAAAAATTTTTTATTTTGTTTACATTTGTTATTTCATGATTTACCTATATGAGACTGTTTTGTACTATAATGATGTAACGCCTTTCTGAAACACTGTATCCACTGTAATGTTGTGCATTTTTGTATATGATTGCTAGAACAACCATCTGGCACTTTCAAATAACAAATGTAAACAAAATAAAAAATGTTTGAATGTCAAATACAGACCATACATGATTTATACTCAGTGCCGCAAAAGTCCCGCTTGGAGCCCCTAGTCTCCACATTGGGGAAAATGGGTCCTCATGTTTCAGACATGTGGTCCTAATGACCCAAAAAACATTTCACTTATAAGACAGTACTTTAAGCCCTCTGGCTGAAACGGTTGTCATAAAGTGTGCCGCTCGCACGAGATGTACTGATAAGATCTCATTAGGAAGTTAAACTGATATATTGTTCACTAAAGATGTATGTATGACAGTTTCATAAACAGCTCATTAAAGCGGACCTACCACCAGGAATCTATGTTTTCATGAATGGCACTAGAAGTGCCAATAATAGGGAGGAATGCAGTGAAAAAACCCAAAAACGTACCTGTAATGAGCAATTTAGGAATATAATCAGCCATTCCTCTTCACTTCCTGGTTAATGGGCTCAGCAAAACCCGGCAGCACGTCACAGCAGCACGTGATTTTTCAGTGTGTAGCCAACACATGAAACGCATGGTGGTGCAATATCGCGGGTGGCCACTGGGGGCATTCAATGATCTTCTATTGGAATTTTCAAAGCAGCTCACTGAAAAATCACGTGCTGCTACACGTGTATGGCTAGCTTTATATGTAGAAAAGATATTTAAAGTTATTTCTGCAAGAAGGTGTGCTCTTTAAACCTAATACTTCTATTGGACGGTGTTAGAGGAATTACAGAGTAATACAGTCTGGTGAGACTGAGAGTCATTAGACATCAGAATTCTTCTACTGCCACAGCGCACAAGGCACTTCATAGTGCTGCGCCTGCCACAGATGATGATGATACAATAATCAGTGGTGAGATCACATATGTCAGGATTACAGACCTTTTTTTGGTAAAATGCGGAGTGTGAATTGCTCGTTGTCTGCAGGGATTGCAGTTCGAAAGTATCAGGCAGAAACACTGTCCTTGAACTCAAATCTTAGGCATCCGCCTGTGTGTTTTGACAGCCAGTTAAACAAAGTCCAAAAGCAAAACAAATCCTCGTACAAATGAACAGCCCGGCTGGGCGACTAGCTACCTCACTTGTGTAGTCTAACTCACTACAGAGTGGGGCACCAAACAGCACCAATGCAGTGTTAAACCAACAGTACCTTTAGGGCTCAGTCCATGCTCTTCATAGCTTGTCTCCAGCAAGCTTGTGTATGTTACTCTACAAACACACACCCAGTCAGCCAGCCACTGACTAATCTTTTAGCACATCTGACCTATGTGTGAGCAAATCCTGGACCTGGTGGCCAAGGGACCCTCCCTTCTCTTCCCTTGGTCGGCTTCAGGGCCCTACACCACGGCTCTCACTCAGAGCCGTCTAAAGCCCCCCATACACCACATACAATTACCATGCAACTTCTGTACAACCAACTTTTCTTCTACCAAAACCATGTAATAGGAGGACCTTTCTGCACCTTCCAATCACTATGTATTCTATCAGGGAGGTCACTATACTACATAGTTGTTGGTAGGTCTCATGAAAGTTGTATGGAGGAGTCTGCCCGTCTATGGGGGGCTTTACAGAAACAGAACATACTGTTTCCCTGGAGCCTTTACTGCAAGAAGTGCTTAACCTAGGTGCA
The DNA here is from genome assembly GCA_036250615.1 of Ptychadena robeensis. Lineage (NCBI taxonomy): Eukaryota > Metazoa > Chordata > Amphibia > Anura > Ptychadenidae > Ptychadena > Ptychadena robeensis. The sequence goes on along the minus strand of CM070037.1, from coordinate 3,356,362 downwards.
ATATATGCACCATCCAACACTTTCCCTTGCAAATAACGGGACACCCTGTGACAGGGGATAATGTTCTGAATCTAGATGACCCCATGAAAGAAAGTTATACATCTTGGTTCATCATCTGTGTTATCAGTAATGTGGCAGTGGTGATGCAGCACACAAGGTATTATTTTAATATACCAGAGTCGCTCACTGGAACTCTACTGAACATGAGACCCAGCAGGTGACTTAAAGAGAATCCTGATTACAAGGATAAATTTAGATTTCGCAATATTCTTGAAGGTAAAAACTGATTTTGAAAACATAAAATGTATAAAAATTACTCTGTGGGGAAAATATTTTTGCAAAGTTTTCTAAACCATGCCAGATGAGATATTTGTACCCAGATATAGAGGAACACTTATTCTTTAAAGGTGGTACATTGGTATGTTAATGAGTCTATGTACTTTAGTGGGTCAAATCCCTGGAAATGGGAGGTTTTGTGTAAGGAAATAAGATCTGCCAAGTATAAATGAGTGAATGAATGGAAGGCCGATTGGGACGATCCACATGGGTGCGAACTCAACTTAGATATAAACTTGGATGGACCCCTTACATGGTCCTTTTGCGAGGTAAAGGGACAAGGGACATTCACTCAGTCTATCCATTTAGATTGAAAAAATTATTTCCCTTAGATGGTCCTATGCCAAACACAGAACAAGGGGATGGAAACTCCCTGGAACCTGTACAAATGTCCCTGGACACCTGTTATAACCCTTTGGTCAAGGTTGCTGACCTTGTAGTGCCACAACTATCCTCCCTCTGGACAGTATTAACTGCAACCAAGTTGTACTGTACACCTGGAGGATATCAATTTCAGAATTGATAAGTGGGATAAGAGGTGTACAGCATTTGCACCACCAAAGAACCAAATCTTTATGTTGCAAGGATGGTTGGAGTCCGGATACTCTCCACACAGATCAAAGAGAGACATCTTAGACACAGCCCTAGATGCCAGAGGGATGACAATGGGTGCCCTAAACACAATGGAGCTAGAGGTCTTGAGGAATAAATACGGGGGCTTGGCCCAGCACGTGGGAGAAGGGGTAAAAACTCAACTTGAGAATTTGCAGCATGCACACATTTATGCAACTGCCTCCATTTCAGATACCCTAAGGTTAAAATTCAGGGGTCATTGCTGGTCTGGTGTATGTACAAGAGAAGATTTAGCTTGCTTTGTCTCAATCTGAATTGTTGTAAGATTTTAAACTGATGATAACCTCCCTCCGTGCTGGCCAACCCCCCTAAATTTGAGAAAGCAGGCCGCAAGAATGGTACCTAGGATTTCCCTAAAACATGAAAAATGATGGTTGACCCAATTCAATGGTTGTTTCATGTGTGATTTTGTCCTTAGTGCCCACTTCAGGAATTGAACACAGTGCTTACACTGCCATCTGGGTACCATTCTGTCAGATGAAGTAATTCTGCATCCCAGGTTAATTCATGACTTATTGACCTATGAATCTGGCCAACCCGGAATGATTGATCCACAGGGGTGCTGGAAAAAGAAAGATCTTGTTTGATGGATGCTCGACACATCCCCTCTAATCATTTGTTATACATCTGTATTGGTGCTGGTACTAGCCTATTGCAATATGTTTTCTGCAAACTGCTGAGAAATGTGTTTCCTGTTTTGGTCACCTAAACAGCCATACACGTCCCAGTTTAAGTTCCTCTTTGTTCAACAAACTTAGCCACAGACTGGTTTCGAAATTTTTCTAAAGGTCACACATCTAACCTGCAAAAGGGCGTCACAATATGTTAAATTCTCCAAAAAAATACTGTTAACTCTCAGTTGTCCAGAAGTATTTATATACTGTTATTATTGGTTAATTGGTATATCGATCACTCCCGAATCACTTTCCACAGTAGGAGTTCTTTTCCTGTATATGGTAATTCTTGATGTCTATAAAATGTCATGTATTTCCTCCAAAAATAGAACGATCGCTCCTCGTATTGTGCTCGCACATGTGCCAAAAAAAGTCTGTCGTAAGTCTTATCTTAAGCGGCAACTGAAGTATCGGTCCGAATCCCTTGACAAGACATACAAGGATGCTGGACAAAGGAGGAAATTCTAGAGTACATGTAGCCATTGGCCAGTGGAAAAACCTTGGTGTTCTATAATCGTGATATCATGTAAATATACTACCAACGCATAAATATGTTGTGGGAGTAAAAATATATGCCTTTGTGTAGATTGTTGAAGCGGTATGTGTGGGCTAGTAATGTATATATAGTTATGTGGGACTAGTGTGAAGGGAATATGCAAGATCCGTTTGGTGTGGTGTGCTATGATGTGTATAAGCAGGATCCGTTTGGTGTGGTGTGCTATGATGTGTATATGTATGGGCCGTGTAACGGGTAACGTAGGATGTTGGTGTGTATCTCTAAGTGCAAATATGATTAGTCTGTTCTGGTTAGTATATATGAAGGTGTTAGTCTATGTGTAAGTTGGTTTACCCGTATATAGTAATGGCCAAACTTTGCCCATGTCCGTCTGCGAACGAAAAAAAAAGTCCGCTGTCCGTTCGTTCGCGGACAGATTCAAATTCCCCGCCTGTCAGTGACGTCACATAGTTCCTGGTGTGCTAACCGGATGTGACGTCACTGACGTCACATCCGGGTTTGCGAGCCAGTTTTTCACTGAAAGACCGGGTTCTCTACCCGGTCTTCAGTGAAAAGATTCTTCCTGCGGCGGGATCTCGCTGCTAATGATCCCACCGGAGGAAGAATAGAGGGCTCCTTCTCGCCGGCGAACAGGGCGGGTCGAACACCCGTACTGTCCGCTGGCGAGAAGGAGGGCGAACATGCTTGTGGGCAGTTCGGCCATCACTACCCGTATATATGATTTGTCTATGTGAATGGAAGTGTATATAAATATGGAACGTTGGGTGAGCGGTATGTGTGGACTAAAGTGAAGTGTGTAATGGAATCTATGTGCATGTTGTGTGGCTGGTGGTGAGAACTGGGATAAGTGTCCCTTACTATGAGTGAACTATAGAGATAAAGGTATGTAGCCATCTAATCCTAGTCAGGACCTTATATTGTGTATCTACATGCGTCACGCCCAAATAAATTAATAAATAAAAATATGAATCAAACTCAAACAACCGATTCTCACCGTTATTCACTTCTATTGTGCCAAAACATTTCAATGTGAAAAACCTGTATGGGCAGCTGTATACTCGGCTTGGAGTTGGGATAAAGAAATCTCAAGCAGCGAGGTGAAATTAGAGAGAAAAAAAAAGATTTTTTTGGGAGGATTAGGAGCGTGTTATGGAGCAGACATACTGGTAATGAGTGAACAAATAGAACAGGTATAGTGACTTACACTTTGGGCTGCTGGTTTGGCCTCACCCTTTGGTGGGGGGTGAGTATACCTAACCCAGCAACCTATTGTAGTTGTAGGCCTGTATTGCAGGTGTCTTGGTCGCTCTCCTGGGGCCTATGGGAAGCCGGAAGAGGTTTGGCCGCTGTCAGCCATCCTCGGGTGTTGTAGTGGTAGTGAATGGTACCCACGTAGAAAAAAGCCACACTACCACGCATGCACCAACATGTAATATGAGCCCTGACAGCACCGTATAGATCTCCCCCTACATTCCCACTCTAATAAAGGGTCCCTGGTGCTTGTTTTGAGAGTAAATCCCAGCACATCCCCTCCATCATGTCTTAAGGTATTTAACCCCTTCTTTTCTGAATGTCATGGTTTTCTCTAAACATAGATGCCTACTGCTTTGTGCTTTGCTCTGACTGCCCCCTCAGCCGAATCACTTATGTCTTCATTGCTAGCCTGAACTGCCACACATCCAGCCTCTTCACCTGTGTACTGTCCCCTCCTATATGATCTACAGAAACACCCTTTTTTGGTATTGCCTAGAGACTACACCTATATCCAATGCTATGATCACTAATCATGCTCCTATATCAAAGGCGCACTATTATTCATAAGTCTATAAATCATATCTTATATGTAAAAGTCTTATATTATTTGAAATATTTCACCAAATAACTTTTAAAATATCAAGTCTATTGCTTACAAGATCTCTCTACCTCATCTAAATCCTGGTTATCATGTGACTACAATTATATATCTGTTGTTTATTTATCTGATTGATAATACATTGTACAACCAACAGTTTCACATAGAGCAGTGGTTTCCAAACTGGGGGTACGCGAAGGTATTCCAGGGGGGCGCGGGCCCTTATTCTTAACCTGTGTGTTGAATAGGGAAGGGGGCATGATAATATTCCTAATAGGAAAGGAGGGCCCTGCAAGGAAAGTTTGGGAACCACTGACATAGAGTAATATACTCACTATGTCTCGCTTATGCCACCTAGTGGTAATTGTACTATTTGATTTGAACAGACCGATTCCACAAACATATGCTGAAGAAGTGACCGGTTGGCCATGAAACGCTGTTTATATTCGATGCGTTGATGTTTTACCTGACAGCAAAGTTCTTTATGACGACTTAAATAAAAAAAAAAATTCCACCTTAAATACGGGCGCCTCCATTTTTAAGCCTTCTTTTACGTGGGTACCATTCACTACCACATCACCTTATTTGTATGTTATTCCACATTCTATTACTGGGGATCTAATTGCATGGATAATAACTACTTGAGTGAGTGGCTTGGTTATTTGTAATTTACCTTATATTGTTGGATATTTTTACTCTATTGCTGGGGATGGACATTCCCGGGCCCATAATCACCTCCTGTGTATACATCTCTCTCTATGGGAGGGTTTATTTATCCCCTACCCAGGTGGGGAACTGTGTCCGCATTGTGGGTCAGTGTGCTCCTGAAATCCCCAGTGTACTCTCACTGACTTACACCTTATAAACATTGCAGATCTTTGTGCTTTGATTGCTGTAGTACCATAGCGATTGGAGGGTGGTTTTACACCCTGATCCACACCTGAGACACAGAGGTCCATATGGGAAGGATAGGAACGAATTATACATGGTGTGACTATGTTGAGTGAATATATTTATGGGGAGGGGAGGAGGGGATTGAACCTAGATCTTGTATATACATACTTACTAGTACATTCGAGATTGGCACTACTCCTCATGATGAGACGAAGAACAAGAGCCAAAACGCGTCGAGGATAAAGCACACGCCCTCAAGTGATGAGGGGAAGCCATGTGATGTTGCTTAACTTTGATATGTAAACCTACTCTGTTTGGGACTATCTGTCCCGGGATCCCCAGTCGAAACTTGGGGAGGAGGGTGAGCTTCATCTGCAAATGTTTATCGGTTTTGAATAAAACTAGGTTAAAATATATGGTTTGTACGATCACATCAATTAATGTTAAGGGCTTGAATTCCATAGAAAACATAAGCTGGCATTAATTCCGTAGTGCAAAAGCAGATATAATGATGTGTTGTCTTGGAGGCACAATAACACACAGGATGCTGAGGGTAGTTACCCATATGTGTCACACCAATGAGAACTTTTTATGTTTATATCAAGTGTTCTAGTCTTCTGATCTTCTGTGAAGTCCTTCCCTTTTCACCATTGAAACCCCACAGGGCTAGCTTTCGCTGGAAACAGGTGTTTTCTTCTAAGTTTACATTTAGGGATGGTGGCCAAATTTAAAACCAGACACTAACCTGCCTTTTCTCTTTTTTTGGTGATTAATATTCCTTGCATATAGACGTAGGGGTTTTGTTACTCCATTCACATATTCATACACGGTATAACATTTATTGGTATGTACTTATGACAATTTGTTTGCTTGATTAGTCTATTATATGCTGGCATGCGCTGCGCAGTATGGAAGATCACTGATTGCTCAATCACAAACAGCTGTAGCCCGGGAAAGATAGGTTATATAGGTGTGGTAGCATTGGTCAACTGTGAGTGCTGTGTCCTTGCTGGGGCGCATAACCATGAGAGGTCTGTGTTCTGGGTGGAAATACACATCAGGTAAGTCTTTGTTCCCAGATCCAGGCACGTATTGGGTGTTTGTCCTCTGTTGGTTGCTCCTGCTGGAGTGTCTATTCGGCTGTATCTGGCGGGGGATGATAGAAGGATAACCTGCTGTGGTGTTGGAGGGGAGGGACGCAAGGAGTTAGGGTGGGGAAATACTGTTTCCACCTCTCAGTGGAATAGACACATAACTTCTCTCTCACCTTTCTAGTGGAGAGTTACATCCTAACTCCCAGCCCCACCCATATCCATTTCTCTTATATAGAACTTGTACTGTGCCTGGAATCATCTATGCAATCAGTATAGCACATGATTTACTCAGGGGACATGTCAGGCCCAACCTTGACAGTAAGTCATTGATCTCTCACCCTATATATTTGTATCAGCTGTCATTTCCCTGACTCATATACAATGATGTACACTGATTGCTTTGTCTTCATAGAGTTGTATAGTATGTGTCCTGAGGAAGCTGTAATACAAGGCGAAACGCGTCAAGAACTTTACACTGGCCTCCATGACCAGCAGAGGACTGTAACAGCTACTATTTGATATTTTAAGATATTAGTATGTGTAAATAGATGTATTGTCTGCACAGTGTGGTATATGTGTTATTGTGCAATGTTTCATGATAATAAAGTGATTGATTTTACATTATGATTGAAGAGTGTCCAAGGAGACTTGCCACCTCCACATAGAATTCAGCCCTCACTGGGGTGTAACCCATTGGGGTAAATATATTGTGATACATGGGACATTAGCGCCAAGCACAAGCCCAGTTTCTAATAGTTATTGAACATATTTTCTTATTTTACATTTATCCTTCTAATTTACTTTTGTACATTTGTATTTAATCTGAAGTTTTTTGTGTTTGATGGCTTTGTGTTATATTATAAAGTTACACAAATTGTTCAGCTTGCCGGCCTACTAATTGAATAGACACATTTTACATGGGCCGGTCCAGCCAGATTCAAGTTTCGCTAAATGTTTTAAGAGAAATAAATCTTACATGAACCATGTGACAGGGTGTATGTGAGTGTAAATGAGAGGGAAAGGTGATGCAAGGATTCCAGGTCCTCATGGGCAGGTAGCTGAGGAATCTCAGAAGTATGAGGGAATCATCTAGTAGTGTTAGAAAGAGGAATAAAGAAAAAGATCTGAAGACATACTTCTATTAATCGTTATTATTATCATTTATATAGCGCCAACATATTACACAGGGCTGTACAATACATTAGAGTGGAGCTACAACACAAGATAACACATACAGGTACGGATTTGACACAGGAGGATTAGAGGGCCCTGCCTGATCAGTTTTACAATCTAATAATCCCACAATGACTCAGGATAATAGGAATATACGTCTTCAGTAGTTTCATACATTTAAACTATATTCATATATTTAATTTTTTCTGGTAAATATAAAATATTACATCGGAAAATATATTTTACACCTTCTCCCAGCATGTGACGCTGTCTGATGAAATGAAAATGTCTGTACAGGATGATGTACCAGAAGTTATCCCTGGGAAAGTGAGCCTTGGCCCACCAGCCCAGATCAAAAAGTTCCCCCTGAGATAATCAGGGGCCAGGGGACTTTAAGGGCTTTAAATAAATATCTGAATAACAGGGTACATATGTAAAAAATAATTTCGTTTATTAAAATAATAAAACCATCCATGGGCTGCAGGCTCTGGAAGTAAATGATAAATCAACCAATGGTTACAAACATATAACATTAAAAGGAAGAAACCAGGTGGTGGACCTACAGATTGGTAGATGATGTTACTCCCAACCCAATCATCTACCAATCTGTAGGACCACTTTTACCTCACTGAGGGCAGGAATCACTCCTTCTCACGGCTTCTCTACTCTGTGAGATCGTTCATGTTTGACAAGGAGTGATTTGCGTGAAAAACATTTTGCACACTCAGGGCAGGAATACGGCTTCTCTCCTGTGTGAGATCTTTGATGTTTGACAAGGTGTGCTTTTTGTGCAAAACATTTCTCACACTCAGGGCAAGAATACGGCTTCTCTCCTGTGTGAGTTCTTTGATGTGTGACAAGGTCTGTTTTATGTGAAAAACATTTCTCACACCAAGGGCAGGAATATGGCTTCTCCCCTGTGTGAGATCTTTGATGTACATTAAAATTAGATTTTTCTGAAAAACATTTCCCACACTCAGGGCAGGAAAATGGCTTCTCCCCTGTGTGAGATCTTTGATGTCTGAAAAGGTGTGATTTCCTTGAAAAACATTCTCCACACTCACTGCAGGAAAATGGCTTCTCTCTTGTGTGAGATCTTTGATGTGCGACGAGATGTGATTTCTGTGAAAAACATTTCCCACACTCAGAGCAGGAAAATGGCTTCTCTCCTGTGTGAGATCTTTGATGTGTCACAAGGTGTGATTTCCGAGAAAAACATTCCCTACACTCACTGCAGGAAAATGGCTTTTCTCCTGTGTGAGATCTTTGATGTCTAACAAGGTGTGATTTATGTAAAAAAAGTTTCCCACACTCAGGGCAGGAATACAGCTTCTCTCCTGTGTGAGATTTTTGATGTGTGACGAGATGTGATTTCTGTGAAAAACATTTCCCACACTCAGGGCAGGAAAATGGCTTCTCTCCTGTGTGAGATCTTTGATGTGTGACAAGGGATGATTTATGTAAAAAACATTTCTCACACTCAGGGCAGGAATATGGCTTCTCTCCTGTGTGAAATGGTTGAATTAGAGAAAGTCTTTGTTTAGAAATAAAATCTCTGGGATCAGAGGGATCCAATGGTGTCTCTGCAATGTGAAGTCCCCCATTAAGAGGTGAAGTCTTTCCTCCTACGCAATCTCTTGTGAAGTCCTCATCTTTCATCTGACAATCTGGAGATAATGAGAGATGATTCTTGGGGAGTTTCTCCATGGCGAGTCCTGAAATATATATATAAATCATGATCAATAGGAAGAAGTCTCAGAAATGTAAGATTTAATCTATATTGGGTAGACTTATATGAACAGATATTCTATGTAAATGTCCAACCAGCTTGGAGCAGCATTTCCTCTCAGAAAAATGTTTTCCAGTCTTTATGTTACTCCTTTCTAATCAGCACAAATGTTTAAAAAGTTTGCATACTGGTTCGCCCCTGGTCGTTGAAGGGTGTCCTTCACACGCCAGTACGTAGTATTCCCCTATTCATCAAACAAAACCTGTTGTTACGGGATACGATTGTGGCATGGAGGGAGGTAAAGAAGTTACTGAAGGCCGCTTCCATGCTCACGCCTCTGCTACCTATTCGGACCACCCCGGGCTACCCTTCTGGCAACTCTAATGGGCTCTTTGGGGTCTGAGAGAAAAAGGGTATCTGCTGTATTGCAGAGGTGCTAGATCCGGATGGCCGTCTCTTATCATTCCGAGAGATATGTGCTTGCTACAACATTCCGTCATCCCATTTTCTCTGATACGCACAGCTGCAGAGCTTTCTCCAGGCGCAATAGATCTACCACCACCGACACACTCTCCCATGTCCGAGCTTGTGCTTCTTTTTTAACAATACCTATTGAGGAGGCTGAGGAACTGCTGGAGATGGGATGGTGTACGGTTCGTCGCCACATTGTCAGTGAGGCATGGCGAGAGATGTTTTTTAAAGTGCTCCACCGGGCGTATTTTGCCCATAAAACGGCCATGAAGTGGCACAGGCCTCTCAGGCTATTACAAGCATGTCCCAAGTGCGCACTGCCTAACGCAGACCTTGACCACTTGCTCTGGACCTGTCCTACTATTCAGAGGTTCTGGCGGGAGGTGGTTTACTTTATTTACTCTGTTACACACCGCAACTTTGAGCCTAATCCTGGCCTGATGTTGTTGCATGCATCCGGGTATAGTTCAACCCAGGAGGCTTCCTTGCCCCCGCCTCAGACGAATAAGTTCATTCATCTAGTACTCCTGGCAGCCAAAAAATTTATTTTAAAACAATGGATTTACCCCACGCCCCCTCTTAAACAGAGTTGTCCGAATACTTGCAGCATATTATGTGCATGGACAGAATACACACACTGCAGTCACCCCCACCAGCAGTGGATAAATTCTTCCATACCTGGAGGAAATTCTTAGTCTAAGCAATGCCACCTTGCCAGTTACATGACTTTATGGGAGCATTCAAAGACTCTGTGTGGTACTTGGAGGAATCTCTACGGGGCACTCTGGGACCCCTGCAGATTCTGGAGAGCTAGCATTGGGGATGTGAGGTGGGACTGGACTCTGGAAAGGGTGACGTGACGGGTGGATGGTGCACTTATTGTGCACTGCCTGGTATAGTCTGGAAGCCACTCCACCAAACAGATACATGGAGCAAAGTAAAGCGAAGAAGAGGAGGGGAGAGGACTGTGCGATAGCATTTAAGATGGGGAGCGGACAGAGGGAGGGGGGGCTAGGTTAATAATTTAAGTATGTGTTTTTTGGGGGGGTTTTTCTCCTCTTCCTTTCACCTCCCCTGGCCTGTATGCCGGCTCTCTTTGCTTTACTCTTCCCCTCTCACCTGTCTATTCTTCATCTTCATACTTATCATTCTTTTCTCCTTTTTTGATTCTTTCTCTGTGATATTATCACCCCTTGAAACGCCGGTCTTACTGACGCGGGTCAGGATAAAATTATAAGCGGGAGGCGGTCAGAGGCAGCAATCCTCAGCCAATGAAGGGGAACCCCCCCGAGATGGAAGCCCTCGCACCGTCCCAGATTTGGGGGCGAGGCGGCAGCATCCATCAAAAGGTAACTAAACGCTGCTGTAGCAGTGGATTTGTTTGTAAACATAAGTTAATCAAAGAGATAAGAATAAGGAATGAATATGTTATGTGTAGTATGATGTGTATTAATATGTATTTTTTCATTACTGAGAATCACGCCCAAGCAAAGTCCAGAAGGGGCCACACCAGGTCCTTCCACGCATATACTGACGAATCAATCTGGAGAAGGAAACGCGACAGAGGGGTATGTCAACATAAGCTATGTAGATTTGCAAAACACTGGTTAGAATGGAATATAAGTTAACTTCGTTGAATGTCAAGGGGTTGAATTCCCTAGGGAAAAGGAGGCTGGCATATCAAGAGTTTAAAGAGATGGGAGCAGATATATTACTAATTCAGGAAACACATATGGATAAAAAAGGAACGTTTTAATTTTTGCAGGATATGTACCCAAAGGGTTGGGGGAGAGGGGAACTAAAACCAAGGGGCGGCCAAGCCCTGTGGACTTTAAAAGTGGGTGTCTGGTCAGATCAAGTTCCAGTCGAGGGATTTGACAAAACACTTTTATTTGTAAATCTTAGCATAGACGGTTACAGAACATTGGCAAAAAAAAATGTCCTTAGTATCAAACAGTGATTATTAACATAAATACAATTTCCAAACGCCGCCCCGGTGCGCAACGGGACGCCAAACCCGATGCGCCGTGTGGGGGCGGGACCGGACTGTGTGTCGGAGTGGCGGGAAATTAACCATATAAATTGACCTTGGACTTTATGGACATTAGAGGACGTACCAGCTGACATGAAGTAAGGCTCTCCAAGGACTCTTACAGCACTGACGGACCAGAGGACTGACCTTCTAAACTGCTGACCCGCTGACCAAGGTAGGACTATAATCACCATTCTGAATGGGATGACTTATTGGAATGAATATGGGGTTGAGTAACCTCTTAAACCTACTCTAAATAGGACATAATGACCGGACTATACTGATTGTTGGACTACTGTGAGAAATTGCACAGGAAGGCAGCTCCCGAGGGGACAAGGTGGGTGAGACCTATCTATGCCCTGGTGATTGGTGAAAGGTATATGCATAAGCACTAAGACGTGACACCATATATGGAAGATGGTGACGTTACAAGACAGTTATGATATGATAAGGGGTTATTCCGCAATCCTTTGGACACACTGGTTGGCCAGCAAGGTGTTGGCAATCATTAGATAACGATAATACATAACCACGTCTCCCCCCCCCCCCCCCCCCCACCCCACAGTAGTGTTGCCTAGTGGTTGGCACACACCAGGCACCTACTATTTGTCAGTGCAATTCCACTGCTAAGGACGGAGACCCGTGGGGACATCAACCTGGCACAACTCCACTGCCTGCAACGCTGAAGGACCTCAAATACCGGTAAGCCAATAACATGATAAAATATGTTTAATGAATAATCCCTGATGGGAATATGAGGGAAACTGACAAAAACAGAAATTAAGACTAATTATAGCCTAGAAGAGAGGACACAGAACTAAGGCTTTCGGAAAGAATAGACTACAACATGTGATAGAGATGTAGAATGAACAAGCTAGACCAATGAAGTAAGAGGAATCCATGCACTTGTTGATTATGATAAATTGTGATGTATTTTGCACACTAATATCTTGATGGTCCATAGGATGGTCTCCAAAGACCCCTCATGAAGTTCTCCTTAGGGACGAAACGCGTTGGAAACGCGTTGGAACTGACCAATCGGACCTCATTCCTGGACCACAAAGATATTGGACATTCTTTTAACCATTCATTGTTTGTATGTTTGGAGGAGCCTAAACTTCCTTCAAGGAAATTGTATTTATGTTAATAATCACTGTTTAATACTAAGGACATTTTTTTTTGCCAATGTTCTGTAACCGTCTACGCTAAGATTTACAAATAAAAGTGTTTTGTCAAATCCCTCGACTGGAACTTGATCTGACCAAACACCCACTTTTAAAGTCCACAGGGCTTGGCCGCCCCTTGGGTTTAGTTCCCCCCTCTCCCAACCAGATTGTCTCAATCAGATGTGGTGGGTCAGGCTACCGGTGGTTCCCCCTCCTTCTTTCTCCTATATGTACCCAAAGATATATACAGCAACATCGGTAAATAAAAGAGCGGGGGTGGCAATTTTAATGGGGACAAGAGTACAGTTTGAACCTACAAAAATAGACTTAGACGAAGATGGTAGATACATTATAGCAAGAGGGAAATTGGGAACACAAAGGGTAACACTGGTTAATTTGTATGCACCTAACAAAAACCAAATTGGTTTCTTGACAAAAATAATGGAGAAAATTGGAGAAAAAAGTAACACTCAGCATGAATATTTAGTAATGGGGGAATGGGGGGTGGTTTCAATATGATAATGGGTCCGGATATGGACAGATTAAAAGTATCACACATAGATATCCCGCCGGAGACGGCTAGAACTGCAATAAAATTTTGACAAATCACGAAACTTAATTTATTATATGACCTATGGAGAGTCAAGCACCCAAATAAGAAAGAATACACGTTTTATTCAAACCCACACTCAGTACACACTAGAATTGACTATTGGTTAAGTAATCAAGAAACAGTGAAAAATGTAAAAAAAACGGAAATAGGATCAATCACATGGTCAGATCATGCTACTATATTCCTAACACTTGGGCAAAAGTCATGTTCACAAAGACAGTGGAGGTTAGAAGAGAGTTTGTTACGAGGGGGGCTTCAAAAGTCCAATTAAAAGAAGCAGTGAAAAACTACTTTGAGCTAAACCAGGATACAGTGTCCTTAGAAGGGGTACTCTGGGGAGCTCATAAGGCCGTAATGAGAGGCCAATACATCTCGCTATCAGCTACAAAAAAGAAATCAGAATCAGAAACTCAAAATTGAACTACAATATGAATTAAAAAATGTAGAGAAAAAACTGACTCAAAATCCCACAATACCTTTGCTACGAAAGATAAAAAGGTTGAGAACCAAGTTTAAAACAACTAGCAATAGGGAAGATGGAACGCTCATTGCTGTATGTGAAACAAACATACTATGATAAAGGGAATAAAGCAGATCGATTGTTAGCAAGAAAGTTAAAAGTTAAAAAATCGGAAGGTACCCCGCAAAAAATTTGAAATAACAAAGGCGAGATCATATATGACCCTGAGGGCATCCTTGAGACATTTGAAAAATTCTATAGTACACTATACTCTAAAAAAGCTTTACAATAAGGGAAGGACCTAGAAATGGGGGCACGCATAAAAAAATATCTAGTCGAGGCAAAACTCCCTAGGATAGACCCTGATCAAAATCAAGAACTGAACAGGCAAATAACACTATAGGAGGTAAAAAATACAATAAAAGCACTGCCCAGAAATAAAGCCCCAGGACCAGATGGAATCACATATACATATTATAAAGAATTTAAAGAATTATTAGGACCCCACTTGACTAGACTTTATAATGGCTTCCTGATGGGAGATATGGTCCCACAACAAATGAATTTCTCTTACATATCTGTTTTTTTAAAACCCGGAAAAGACCCAGCCGATTGTACAAGTTTTAGACCTATAGCCATATTGAATTCTGACATAAAAATCTACTCAAAGATACTGGCAAATAGACTATTGAAGTATATCCCACAAATAATAGATTATGATCAAACAGGCTTCATTCCGAACAGGCAAGCAGGGGATAACACCCGGAGAACAAAAGACATAGTGGAAATAGTAAATAAAAGAAAATTAGGGACAGTGAGATTAAGTCTCGATGCCGAAAAGGCATTTGATAGACTGAGCTGGCCCTTTCTATTAAAAACATCGAAAGCCTATGGGCTTGAAGGACCTTTTGTTACAGCAATCAAAGGTCTATACACGGCCCCCTCAGCCTCTGTAAAATTATCAACTGGATGCTCTAAAATATTCCCAATTTTAAATGGTACATGCCAAGGATGCCCATTCTCCCCAATCCTATTCACTATGGCGATAGAGCCATTAGCCTCCCAGATAAGAAATTACACAGATATTAAAGGAGTAGAGGTGGGACATAAGACATAAGACAAAAAATCTCTTTGTATGCAGATGACGTATTGCTAACTTTAACACAACCATTGACAACTCTTCCCACCCTGCAAAAGACACTTAAGGAATATGGGGTAGTTTCGGGTTATAAAAATAATAGTGGGAAAACGGAAGCGATGGCCCTGAACTTAGAAAAAGAGGAGGTAAAAACCCTAAAAAAGGTTCTATAGGTGGAGGTGGAAGGACGAAGGGATCAGGTATCTCGGAGTCAATATCAGACTCACATATGGAACATTATACGGGAATAATTATCCAAACTTATTTAAAGAAATAGAGGACATGCTTAAAAGTTGGAGACACCACACTATTTCGTTATCAGGGAGAATCAAAACAATAACGATGATGATAATCCCTAAACTCCTTTACTTATTTACCACCCTACCAGTGAAAATTCCTCGCAATAAAATACAACAAATCCAACAGAAAATTATGGAATTTGTTTGGGCATAGAAAACTCACCGTATAGCCACAAAATTAATGTGTAGAGCTAGGGAATTAGGAGGGATAGGAGCCCCCGATGTTGATAAATATTATTTTGCCACTCAATTAAAGATAATAAGAGATTGGATGGACATGACAACAAGGAAAAAATGGGTAGTAATAGAGAAAGACGAACTGGGCATAAAAGACATGAGAATATGGATATGGGGAAATAGAACAAGAACAATATGTAAAACAAATGGCCCAATAGTACATACAAGGAATATTTGGGAACAGAATAGAAAAAAATATACGCTTATGAATGAAGTATCCAAGTTAGAACTGATAATAGGTAATACAGATATCCCAATAGGATGGGTAAAACAGAAAAAAGACTTCTGGGAAAAGGCTAAGATCACCCAAATTGGAGACATGGTAAATCAGCAAGGACAGCTAGAATCATTTGACGCCCTTAAACGAAAGAAAAATCTTCCAGAAAGGGAGAGATATACCTACCTCCAGGTTGGTCACTATATCAATGGAAAGACCCGGATAGATAAGCTACAAGACCTAACCCCATTCGAGAAAATATGTAACCAAGAAATAAATCAAAAAGGCCTGGTCTCAATGTTATATAAGATCTTAGAAGAGGACAAAAGGATGGAAACCTCCATATATGAATAAATGGGAGAGAGCGATAGGTGTAGAGATTACCGAGGCAGAGTGGTCGGAAATATGGGATAATGCGGCGAAAATGTCAATATGTACGACCCATAGGGAGAATTTATAAGATCTTGATTCAATGGTACTATACCCCAGATAGATTGCATAGAATCTACCCCCAGGCCTCTGAAAATTGCTGGAGATGCTCGAGATGTAGAGGAACAATAGTTCATATATTCTGGAGCTGTCCTGATCTGGAACACTATTGGAGGAATGTCAATGACACTCTAATTAAGACACTGGGTACAGATATCCCATTAGATATAAAAAAACACACATATTGGGGATTTCAATTAAATCTTTAAATAAAGGGAAAAAAAGAATGTCACAATATATACGGAGGGCCGCACGAATGGTTATCGCTAATAAATGGAAATCGAGCATACCCCCCACCCTTAAGGAACTGTATGACAAAATTATGGAGGTTAGAACAATGGAGTACCTCACGGCCTGTCTTAACGGTAGGATTAAAAACTTTAATTAAATATGGAGAACCTGGGACAGTTATATAGGACTTGAGACGAAAATATAGAGTTGTTACAAAATATGTGTGTGACAAATTATCAGTAGCGAGGTAATCGGATAAAATACGATGTGATGAATGTGTATGTGAAAATAAATTATATGTTATATTTATAAAATCCAATAAAGATAATTCTATCAAAAATAAAAAGTTTGCATAAATCCTCTGGGTGTTACGGGCTTTTCGCTCCATTTTTTATGGCACGAAAAGCCATTTCCCCCGCAATCTCGGCTGAGTACACTGTACTCCACCGTGATTGCCGGCTCTCTGCCCAGCTCTATACACAGAGCCGGTGTCAAATAGACGCCAGCGGTGTGTGAAGAGGAGAGCGGCGCCCCCTCCATTAACATGGAGGTCTATGGGCGCCGCCCCCCCCCCCCCCCCCCCCCCCCCCCCCCCCCCCCCCCCCCCCCCCCGGCGTCACAGATGGCGCCGAAGAAAGGAAAGGCTCTTCTACAGAGCCACAGGCACACGGAGAGGTGGTGTTGTGCCCGATTCCAGTATGGTTGCAGTTTGATTAACGATCAAACTGCGCCCGAGCTGGCATCGGTGCACTATGCAGGTGACCATTAACAAACCTTCTACTGGCTGATACTACTCAGTTTCTCCCCCACTCAAGACCAATCAGTGAGCAGTAACAGAGATGCAGTAGAATGCATTATGTCTCAACGATCTCTGTAGGGGTTTCCTCCTCTATTTATTTCAATTCAAAGTTTATCAAAATACAAAAAATACAATAGATAAACACATATGCATACAAAATCATATCAAATCTCAGTAGAACTTAAATACAAGTGGAAAACCGCAAACCACATCAACCCATCAATGGGGCTAATGGTTTCAGACAAGTATCTGCACAGTGATAACCAATCACTGACCAACCAATCACATTGAGGGGGAGGGGAGGGAAACAAGGGGTCAGGGTCTCCGAACGGTAAATAAGCGTAGAGAATAGTTCACTCACTGCTCAGCCTCTACCTCTGTGCGGGTCAGGAAAGTGGTGTAGTCACTGGAATACTGAAAATAGTCCCAGTGGAGGCACTGTCGTTGGAAGCAGTGTTGACCCTGGATCAACCAGATAAGGTCTTCAATGCATCTAATTTAGAGATCCTGACATACCAGTGGGCCATGGCGCCATAAGGCTAGAATACATGCCTAGGCCAAGTTCAACAAGTGTATCACAAGGGACTTCTTATATCATGGTAAGGGGATTGCGTTGTTATGGAAGAGGTAAGCTGAAGGTTCCAATCCCAGATCTCTAGTTCCTTCACTTGACGCCAGAAATCACCTATTCTGAGACAATCTAAAAAGACATGTAACAGCATGCCTGGATGGTTTCCACAATGCCAGCAAGTGTCTGGTTGGTTTGGGTAGCATTTATGAGGGGTTCTATACCATCTTGCTAACAGTTTATAGCCTGTTTCTTGTAACCTACTAGCTATCGATGACGTATGCGCCAGATAGAAAATTCTGTCCCTTTGGGCTTCTGAAAGGTTAACCCCAGGTCCCGCTCCCACCTAGGAAGGTAGGACAGAACTGGAAGACCGCCTGCCATTAGGAGAGTCGCATGTGCAAGGAAAAGTGAGTGCCTAACTGGCTCCTCCTGTACAGAAGGCCTCAAAGTATAGTGGTTCTGACTTTAATGTGTGCAGAAAATGAGAGGCAAAAAATTCGCCAGACATCAAGACTTTAAGAAAAAGCCTCCCGCAGCTCGCACAGGCAGGAAATAAAGGAGCCATCAATGGAGAAATGAGTGATATATCAGCACCCCAACTCAGCAAGATCCCAGTAAGCAGGCTCTGTGTACCTGGACCCGAAAGGCCGAATAGCCCAGCATCGGGAAGAGTAGTGAAGCGAGAGTGGATATCCCAAACCTTTTGAAGGATTCAGATTGAGTTTGTAGGGTGAGCCAACGGATGAGCCATGACCCCAGGTGGCAAGGGTCTAGCGTGCCAGGTCAAACCCCATAGAGGGAGACCCACCGTGGCGCCCTCTAGCTGCAGCCATAGTTTCCATAGAGCCATAGCCATAGAGTCCTTTCTGGTACACCATTCCAGAACTTTAGCAAGGTGGGTCACTTGATAATACAAGAAGCCTAAGCCACCCTGAACCTTGGGCAGGTGCATGATCGAGAGCTTCAACCT
>CM070037.1:3256074-3277657 GCA_036250615.1 Ptychadena robeensis | reverse complement strand
TATAATAAGTATTATCACTGGTGTCAGTGGGATATAATAAACCCCACTGTCAGTGTCAGTGAGGACAGAGTCTCCCCTATCACTGGGGTTGGTGGTGCTGTATACCGGGTCACGTGCTCCTGCACCTCTGTGATGAAGTTGGATTTGTAGTTTCCCTGTCAGGAAGGAGATCCGTCCAGCAAACTCTCCTCCGTGATTGCAGTGCCGGGTACAGGAGAGCAGAGAGTGTCCATCAGTCACCACCCTGCTGCCACCTGGCACAGTGTCCTGGAACCTTCAGGAGGAGGAAACACTGACACTGCCCTGTCACATGATGAGATGTTACCTGAGGATGTGATACTTGTAATTCTCCACTAGAGGGCGACATCACACATTGAAAGGTATTTTTTTGACACGAAGCCAAAATGGCAGACAGGAAGTGACGTTTGGTATGACCAGGAAATGATGTGTAACAAAGACGAAGCTCCGTGAAGTGATTTTGGAGGAGACATTGCTGGGACTGGCAGCAGAGGAGGTAATAAGATGTTATTTTATATTACACCCAGTAACCCCTGTCATGTCCGTCCTCATCCTCCATATACCATGATCTGGATGAATGAGAACCTTCCCAGACATGGGAGTGTCATCTGTGAGGTGATTGTGGGGGAAGTGTAGAGGAGACATTGCTGGGACTGGCAGCAGAGGAGGTAAAAAGATTTTAATATATATTACACCCAGTAACCCCTGTCATGTCTGTCATTGTCCTTCATTTTCCATGATCTGGATGAATAAGATCCTTCCCAGGCATGGAAGTGTCATCTGTGTTTAATTCTGTAGAATAAGGCTGTATATATAAGGCAGTATATGTTTAATTTTTTGGTAAATAAATTTCATTAATCCATTCACAATGTCATGCTCTTCCAGAGGTTTTGTAAGATTTAATAATCAATAAAACTACACTCTCAGATGTATAGTGGCCAACATCCCAAAACCAATAGACAGAAGTTGATGATGGCATAAGCACATCACTCACAATTTCCCCTGGAATAGACAAGGGCGAGGGGACGGGCCTCTCAATATGTAAAAGCAATACGTTTATTATACACAATGCAAACAATGAAGTAATGACATCATATCAATCAAAAACAATGTGCAAAGTTGCGGATGTCACATCTGTACACGTGCTTAGACAATCAAAATTGTCCAAATGGTGCAAATTTTGTTAAAGACTCCTTTAGGGGGTACGATATGTCATTTCATAGGCCCAATCTACATAAAACAAACAGCCAACACAAGGGTATTAATCATATTGAATAACTAAATCGACATTAGGAGTTACTCACGTTTATAGATCAATACTGGGTAGAAATACCTGATTTCTCAAGGTGGTGTCCCCACTGCACCAACACCAGTGGGGAACAGAGAGCCAAGGTGGACTTTAACTGCATAAATGCTGTGGTCCCTGCCTGTTCAGCAAATATTCTTTTACCAGACCTTCAGGCCATAAGACGCACGCTCAGTTTACTCCCACTTTTTGGTGAATAATGTGCGTTCTATGGTCCCAAAACAACAGTGTTTGCAGGATGTCAAAATAGCAAAGCTGCTATTTGGATATAAACTACCTCCCACCATCATAGATCCTTTGTTTAAGGATGCTCTGAATTTCAATAGGATTGAGGTCAGTGGTATTCCTTGTAGCATGAGATGGTGGATTGTCCGGCATGAAGATGATTGTGTTACGGAAAGCTTTGTTTATCATTTTGTAGCATGGAAGAAGGTGTTCAGTGCAAATTCTTCATTTTCACATCTTCCAGGACCCTAAGGGTGCCGACTAGCTTTCTCCCTATAACGTAACTTTAATTGTCGAACCCCTGAACCTAACCATTAAACACCCAAACCCCCTTACACGAACCGCTTAACCCGCTGCTCTCTTATCAGATATTCCATATTTTTTGGACCATAAGACGCACTTTTTAACCCCCAGAATTGGGAGCAAAAAGTGCCTGCATCTTATGGTCCGACCTTGGCTTCCCGCCAGCCCTCCCAGCACGGAGATTAGCCGGGGATGTCCGGCTCTCCCATCTGTACTGTGTATTAACCTATGCCAGCAGAGCTCAGAGCCCTGAACTGGTATAGGCAATGAAGAGAGAGAGAAATAAACTGCCATCTCTATCTTTCTCTCCTGTCCGTGGGATCTGCAATCACTTTGCAGCCCCCACAGACACAGTTACAGCAGTAACAGCTGATCGGCAAGCAGAGTAGAAGACAGCCCGGCCCCCCTCCCCTTGCAGATCAGTGTGGAGATGAGGGTTTTAGCTGAGAGTGTACTGCTGCTAGTGACACCTGCTGGCTGAATTGAATATTGCATTCACTGTATTCATTGCATCAACCCACTTGATGTGAAAACTTATTAAATGTTTTTTTTCTGGTTTTCCTGCCCTAAAAACTGGGTGCGTCTTATGTTCGGGTGCGTCTTATAGTCTGAAAAATACAGTATTTGTCTGGCAGAAACCTTCCTCATTTTATCTGCACCAACCTGTGTGTGCTCTGAGTCACCACAAATCTTTTACCAGAACGAGGATCAAACTTACGTTTTGGTGAAATATCAGTTCTTTAGACCTTGTCCAAGACAATCGACTATTTCAATTTTAACCTCCCTAGTGGTTGAGACGAACCCTGTTCGTTTTCTGAACATGGTCCTCTCAACCGCAGGGGAAGCCGGCAGCGGGGAGACCCTATGCCTCCCCGGAAAGCTGCAGCGATTGTCTTCATCGCTGCAGCATTTCCGGGTTTGCGGCACCGCCCCGATCGCGTCACGGTGACGCGGAAGGGGGCAGGGGGGGCCGGCGCCATAGACCTCCATGTTAATGGAGGAGCGCCGGCTTTCACTCTCACGCAGCTGGTGTCCGTAATGACACCAGCTGCGTGAATAACTCCGGACCGAAGCCGGAAATGACAGGCAGTATACTGTGTACACTGCCTCGATCGCCCACAATGGCGCGATACGGGCAGTGCGCTCAGGAGGTTAATGAGCTAAGATAAGACAATATGAGAGAATTACACATCAACCCCCCAGGGCAATACAGGTTTTCCCAATTTTCTGTTCTTAAAGCGATACATGGAATATAAACTGATGAACAAGTAGTCTGTACATATTTCCTACCTGCTCTTGCCACCCTTGCACATTCCCAGCATCATCAGTAATGCCTGGATTACAATACAGACACATGGCAAGGGCACCTCCCCCACATCATCACTGACATTAGGGAGGTGGATCAAGGATGAGGAGACATACATACAGTCAATGTAGAATAATACACTAACGATAACCTATAAAACTGCACTTTACACTAAGCAACAACTGGTTCTTTTTATCTATTCCTGATGCTGGAATCCTCTTTGTCATGTAATCTTTACAACACGTCCCATAAATGGAGACTATGAGACTATGTTCTACAGTCCTAGTGTGTCACAGGGGGACACAGCAATGCTGGAAGTACCACAGCACTCGGTGGTTTCCCAAATCATAGAAGTGTCACACTACCCTTAAGAGAGCTTTCATTTGCCCTCAGTGTGTCAGCAATGAGGAGGGGAGAACAGATAGAAGAGTAGTCATCAGCAGCCCTGCAGCTCTGGTAATGTCAGTACCTTCTGGTTATACAACAGTCTGTCCTCCCAGGCAGAATTCTAGTGATCTAGGGCAGAGTGAGTATTGTGGACAAGTATGAATTGAGAGCAGTCAGACAAGGGAACAGTCATCTACACACTGGAGATCAGTCTTCCATCAGGAGGTTGTCCACTGCTCAGCAGCCATAAGGGGTCCTTCCCTTGTACACTATCAAGTCCACCCTCCATTCTTCAGTGGCCCACACCAGAGGGTTTATGTGTATCTTGCATTAGACTGTGGGACCACTAAGATCAGCAATTGCAACAATGCAAGAATACTTCTGTCACGGTGGCTGACACCAGAGCAGGGGTGATAGACCAATGATATAAGGTCATAGACCCACTGGACTAACAGGAGGGGGGACACCAGACAAGGTAGGGGAATACAGCTAGTAGCAGAGGGAGCTCTTCTGCTGAACACTCTAGACCTTTGAGGCAAAGGGAATGGGATAGAGCTGGAAGCAGGAATAATTGAAGTAGAAGGCACAAATCCCTTGGTTCTCCATGGATTTGTGACAACTACCATTCTACATGACGTAGAATCATTAATGAGGTGGCTACACTAGTATGGAGGGGACACCTATATAGAAAGCAAAAAAGCAATCAAATGTTTGTAAATTTTAGTGTCCTTACTGTC
This sequence comes from Ptychadena robeensis, assembly GCA_036250615.1. Taxonomy (NCBI): domain Eukaryota; kingdom Metazoa; phylum Chordata; class Amphibia; order Anura; family Ptychadenidae; genus Ptychadena; species Ptychadena robeensis. Next base: position 3,273,375 of record CM070037.1, on the reverse strand, counting down.
CATGCCATGTCCTAAACAGGGAGCCCACATAATAATCCCTTATAGTCTGCATCCTGATCTCCAAACAGTGCTATCCAGATAATTCTTCTCTATTCATCTGCAGGGAAAGCTGCATAGATCACATGACTGCATCAATGGAGATGAACAAGGACCAGAGTCACATGACTGAGAAGATACTAAACCTCAGCCTGGAGATCATCTACCTGCTGACCGGAGAGGTGAGACGGATTGGATTTTTTTTTTTCTATTGAAGATTTAAAAGTGTACAAAGAATGATATAGTGAAAATAAAGCAAAAATTCCCTATACCCATGGGGTTCCTAAAATATCACAGCCCCCCCCCCCCCCCCCCCCCCCCCCCCCCCCCCCCCCCCCCCCCCCCCCCCACCTCACTTACAGCAGGATTACAGACAATTGACTTACTGTTAATATTGTTGCAGTTGCTGCTTCTCTCTCACTGGGCGGCTGAGGGTGTGGGAAATGTATACGCAGGGTCCGTAGTCATAGGTATGATATTGAGCTGACGCTGCTTATAGGGGAGGGTCTAAGTATAGAAACATAAGCCATAGTAGCATAACAAGATGGTGGGGGATAGGAATAATAAAAGAGGGAAAGGAGGGAAGATCAGTTCCTGCCATTACATAGACATAATCAGGTTTAATCCTTTTGGTTCTCCATACAGAGATTCCCTCCTCTGATGTCTGGTGATCATATGACTATCACAGTGCCTTGTGGGTCACTAAATCTTGAGGCACACAACAAGAAGAAAATCCTAAATGTCACCTATAAGATGATTGGTCTGCTGACAGGAGAGGTGAGCCGGGAATTGTGGGACATTATCCAGTAACAGACGCGGGATGTGTCTGGATGGTGACTGTATCATTGTGTGTGTCAGGTTCCTATAAGGTGTCAGAATGTTTCTGTCTATTTCACCAGGAGTCTGAGTATTTAGAAGGACACAAGGATCTCTACAAGGACATTGTCATGATGGAGGATCAGCTGCCCCTCACATCGCCGGGTAAGAGGAGACTTAATTGTAAAGGAGAGAGCAGTATGGAGGGCCCCCTAGAACCCCATCATCTGATAAACACATAGACACAATGTATTCAGTCAGCGTGTGTGTTTCCTACAGATGGATCCAGTTACAGGAACCCACCAGAGAGATGTCCCCGTCCTCTGGATTCCCAGGATGCCACACAGGAGGGTCACTCCATCTTTCACCATGATCAGGTAGGTGATTTACCATAATGGATCACTATATATAAGCCTGTTACAATAAATCAGGGTGGATTTGATTTAAATCAATCATTCTTGCTGGTATAACTTTAATATGCAAGTAGCTGAAGATTTTTAGAATAACAACTTTTCATATGAGTTTTTTTATCCCCAGTTTAGAGTAATGATATTTGGACAATTTTTCTGTTTTACTTAGTTTTGAGAACTCCAAAAGTAAACCAAGCATCTGTGATAATAACTTGTAAGCCCAATAATCTTACAAAAACAGACAGAAATTGATGATGGCATAAGCAAATCACCCAAAATGTCCCCTTGAATAGACAAGGGTGATGGGAATTTAAGGGCCACTCACTATGTAAAAGCAATACATTTATTATACACAGTGCAAAGAATGAAGTAATGATCACATAAATCAACAACAATGCGCAACATTAGTGCTAAAAGACAAAATAGTCCAAATGGAGCAAATCTACTTCTTCAGGGGGTACTATATGTAATTTCATTGGCCAAATCTACATAAAACAAACAGCCAACACAAGGGGATCAGTCATATTGAATAACCAAACCTACATAAAAGTGGACAGAGACCCTTAGTGGTTACTCACGTCCATAGATCAATATAGGGTGTAAAGACATGATCTCTCAAGGTGGTGTCCCCTCTGCACTGACACCAGTGGGGAACAGAGAGATGGACAGACTTTAACCGCATAAATGCCGTGGTGATCTGCGTACAACAAGACCGACCAAAACCATCAACTGATCATGTTTACCAAAGTAAATGTATTAAAAATCGGTCTTGTTGTACGCAGATCACCACAGCATTTATGTGGTAAAAGTCTGTCTGTCTCTCCGTTCCACACTGGTGTCGGTGCAGTGGGGACATCATCTTGAGAAATCATGTCTTTCCATCCTATATGGATCTATGGATGGGAGTAACCCCTGAGGGTCTGTGTCCACTTTTATGTGGATTTGGTTATTTAATATGACTCATCCCCTTGTGCTGTCTGTTTGTTTTATGTAGATTTGGTCGATGAATTTACATATCGTATGCCCTGTGGAAGTCTGGGATGAACGTGCATTGGGGTGAAATTTGTGCCATTTGGACTGTTTTAATTGTCTAACAGCAAGTGTACAGATGTGTCCATCTGCAACATTGCGCATTGTTTTTTTAATGATCTGATGGTCATTACTTCATTTTTTTGCACAGTGTATAATAAATGTATTGCTTTTACATATTGAGTGGCCCATCCTCTCACCTTGGTCTACTCCAGGGGAAATTTGGGGTGATGTGTTTATGCCATTATCAACTTCTGTCTGTTGTTTCTGGGATGTTGGCCACTATGCATCTGAGAGTGTAGTTTTATTGATGATAAAATCTTACAAAACCTCTGGAAGAGCCTGACATTGTGACTGGATTCATGGAATTTATTTACCAAAAAAATTAAACATATACAGCCTTATTCCCCATAATTAAAACACTAATCTTTATTTCATGATGAAATAACCTTTGGGTGGTAATAGATTTTCCTCAAAAAAGCATTTTATTATATTATACATTACAGAATGCAAACCTCAAGGATGATGATATTGTTATTAAACAAGAATATAAGGAGGAGGAGGAGGAGTATGGTGTGATGGAGGAGTTTTCAGATGGATATAAGGAGATGATGGAGACACCTAATAACAGGAGCCCACCAGAGAGATGCCTCTGTCCTCTGGATTCCCAGGATCCCACACAGGAGGGTCACACCATCCCTCACCATGATCAGGTAGGTGGAGTTTAGGCTCCAATAATGTGACTGAACACGGTGAGCTGTGAAAATATTCTGATATTTAGAGATGTTATTGTCTGACTTTCTGTTTGTTTAGGGTGAAGATCTGAGGAACATTAAAGTTGAAGATGAAGTAGAAGAGACGTATGTAAGGAATCATCAGCAATATACGGAGGAGGCTGGGATGATGAGGACATTCATAGAGGAGGAAACTTCTACAGAGATCAGCACGGGTGAGACATAATATATCAGAAAAACAGGTCGGATGGATCACCTCTACCTATTTTCTTTGCTGCATTCCAACTATATAAGAAGAAAAAAATGAACAAGAGGTTCCCCCTTCCTGGGGTAAAGGTGTGGGGGTTATCAGGATTTTAAAGGCATAGAGCATATGTAGATCAAACAAAGTGGTAATAAGTAACTACATGTTCATAGTCACAATAGTCACAACAGTTGACATCTAAAAAGTCAAGCCGTTAGCTGTTGGCATATACGCTATAAGAGACCTTGCTGATTCAACGGGTTTCGTGATGTCAAAATCTCTTCTTTAGGAATACATGTTTAGCAGCTCATATCTCTGTAGAGCCAAGAAGAGCAGTCACTGTAAATGGCCAACACTAGTTGCAATTATGGGTATATAGATTCACAGACAGGTCACAAGGTATACATGCTTGCTCCTATCAGGAGTCGGTTCATGTCTGTACTGTGTGGAGCCTGTGGGAAGTGTCAGTGGTCAGGGATCACACGTAGCAGGATGGGGAGAAAAGGATGAGGGGCACAGGGGGGAGTATTCCAGGTAAAAATGAGGGGATAAGATTTTCGTACACCTTGACATACTATACTCGTTCACTCATGTAAAAGATCACCTCAATATTTATTCCATTAACAATATCAAATATCAAAACATACAAATATTTAGAAAATAGAAACAAAGAAGTATATCCACTTGTGTGGATCTATTGTGATTTGTTCTATTCACGTTCTTTAACACCCATTGTGGGTGTCACCCATTTGAGCTTCATCAGAAAGTATGTGAGGTAGCAGACCGTATGAGCAACATCTGGCAATGATATACATATCATTTAAAACATTAACATATACAATAATGACATAATATCAACGCCATTAACTGTATCCAAGTTACCTAGTCTTCAACCAGTCCGTTTTCTTTTAATTCTTTCTCCCACTTGTGTGTTCTTCAAAAGTTTTTAATTACTTTTAGCTTATGGTCAAATCTCTGAGTCCCATAAGCAGGGACAACCCACTGGATACAAGGGTTTGGGCAGCACAAGGAGGATTCATCACTAGTTTACCTATTGTTAAATCAAATGGAAAGCATTCATCAGTTGGTTATTCATTCAGAACATGTAACGATTAATCCTCAGATATTAAAATATATCACACAAAGTTCATCAATGATCACCCTAAGTGCCCAGCCCCGGTGGCTGCCAGGATAACTGTTACCAAGACTTCCAGACAGCCACCCCACGAATGGTGGGAGGAGGGGACAGGAATAAGGGGACATGATCCCATAGTGAGATAAGAGAGAGATGAAGAGACAACCAGGTGTCTCTACCATCCCCCTGTATGTGCATATGACAGCATCATAACAAGCTAGCAGCCCCCTCCATAATGCATTCCCCCCGGCGCTCACCAACCCCCAAGGGGGACAGATTGTGCTGACCGCAGAGGGAATTCCCACTTGTGGTGACTTATAATCACCCCCAGTGCTCTCCTTTTTGTAAATTAATTTTGGGACGCCGGTCACCTTTTTGGCGAGAGTGAGGGGCCCTTTCCCTTGTCTTTAGTGCTCCAGCACATCCTCAAGGTCCGCATCACAATGGCATAAAAAACATATATGTATAGGTAATGCAGTTGATTCAAGGTGATTGCTCTAAACAGTCAAAGGTGTTATATACATTATGTACAGTATGGTCACCTCCGCCATCAGGAGAGGAGTTCTATCCATTTGTAATCAGCAATAAGTATCAAACTATACGGTTTGGTAAAAATAGATACTGAAATAGGGCTTGTGGAAAAAAAAAACAATATCTAAGTAATCAAATATATTAACAATCAACATTTGCAGGTCTAGGAGTATAGGACACATAATCACATAGATGAACCCATAACTAGGTTTGTAATCCTAGCTGTAGGTTCAACATAGTATGCACTGTATATACTGGAGTATAAGGCCAACTTGAAAATAAGTAAGGATACCTAATTTTATCTACAAAAACAGGGAAAATGTATTGACTCGAGTATAAGCCAAGGGTGGTAAATGCAAAGTCAACCATGATCATGGTTTTTATATATATATATTTCAGAACACTCCATGGAGAATCCCCCCAAGAATCATCTCTCCTTATCTCCACATTGTCACACGGAAGATGAGGAAATCACAGGAAATTGTGTAGGAGGAAGGACAAAGACCTCACCTATTAATGGGAGTCCCCACAGTGAAGACACACCATTGACTGATCTCCCACACAATGTGCAGGATGGTGCTGGGATTCTGTGGGAGAAGACATTTCCCAGTGCTAGAGGTAGAAAAAGTATAGTCTCTGAACAAAGACTTTCTCTAGTTCTGTCATCTCAGGCAGGGCAGAAGCCATATTCCTGCAATGAGTGTGGGAAATGTTTTTCATGGAAATCACACCTTCTCAAACATCAAAGATCTCACACAGGTGAGAAGCCATATTCCTGCCCTGAGTGTGAGAAATGTTGTTCACAGAAAGCAGACCTTGTCAGGCATCAAAGATCTCACACAGGAGAGAAGTCATATTCCTGCCCTGAGTGTGGCAAAGGTTTTTCACGGAAACCAGACCTTGTCACACATCAAAGATCTCACACAGGGGAGAAGCCGTATTCCTGCACTGAGTGTGGGAAATGTTTTTCACGGAAATCAGTTTTTGTCATACATCAAAGATCTCACACAGGAGAAAAGCCATATTCCTGCCATGAGTGTGGGAAATGTTTTTCAGAGAAATCAACCCTTGTCAAACATCAAAGATCTCACACAGGGGAGAAGCCATATTCCTGCCCTGAGTGTGGGAAATGTTTTTCAGAGAAATCAACCCTTGTCGCACATAGAAGATCTCACACAGGAGAGAAGCCGTATTCCTGCCCTGAGTGTGGGAAATGTTTTTCAAATAAATCAACCCTTGTCAAACATCGAAGATCTCACACAGGAGAAAAGCCATATTCCTGCCTTGAGTGTGGGAAATGTTTTTCAAATAAATCAACCCTTGTCAAACATCAAAGATCTCACACAGGAGAGAAGCCATATTCCTGCCCTGAGTGGTTTGCAGATAAACCAGTCCTGGTCACATATCACAAATTTCACATTGGAGAGAAGTCATATTCCTGCTCTTAGTATGGCAAATCTCATCTTGTCAGACATCAAAGCTCACACACAGGGGAGCAGACACAATCCTGCCCTGAGGGAAATGTTTTTTACTGATATCTTCTCTTATCTGCCATAGGAGAACTCTTGAAATGTAGTCACTTTTCTTCATAATTAAATCGGAGTTCACAAAAGACACCCTGCAACCTGTCTTATTTTCTCTGTGAGGACAAGGGAGGGTGACAGTCATTGGTGGTTGAATTCCTCCTGATCTCCCCTGAAAAGCAGCCGCTTTTGGGGAAGACATTGTGACGAGAAAGGATGTAAATATTACCTGTGAGATATGAGCAGGGGAGATCAGACTACACACTAGGACTGACAATGTCACTGCAGCAGTTGTCATCCTGCACTGACATCTTCATTTCATCAGCGTCACCTGCTGGTGGAAAGTGGAAAATATATTTGTAGATGTAATTTTTCATTTATTAGATCTTTCTCTGTTTCAATGTTTTTATTAAATTTTTTATACAAAATACAGGATCAAAAGCAAATGAAGGACACATGTCCCCTGTTTTCAAAGGTAGCATAAAAAACAGATTAAAATTAAACAATAGCGAACACACAGGCTCCGAGGGCCGTCCAAGCGGTCCACGTCAACCCCACATGAGATGGCAAAAGACCACACCACAGGGGCGGAGCCAGAGAGTACCAGGGTAAAACCCTGGCAACAGGCAGTACTGCCAACTTCTTATAGAGAAAAATATATATTCAAAATATCAAAAAAGGGGGGAGAGGAAAGAGCAGTGGGAGGAAGGAAAACAGGAGAGAAGAAAAGGCGACGAGAGCAAAGAAAGAGAGAGAGAAAAGAAAAGAGAAAAAAGAGTCCGGAAGGTGCCGCAGGCCCCCTGCGCAGAAGGTCGTTACCCCCATCCACGAGCCCGGGAATGAGAAACAGGACTAGAGGTGAGTGAGGCTATCCCTGAGCATATCGGGGTGGAAATGCCGGATCCAGGGGTCCCAGGTGGCCAAAAACCTGTCGTGTTTGTCAACCAGTATACTGGAGAGTCTTTCGTTAGTCATGACCCCGTCAACCCTACGCTAAAAGGCAGGGAACGGCAGGGATTGTTTCTTTCAGTTGTGGGCAATAGTCAGTTTGGCCGCTATAAGGAGGTGATGGGCGAGTCTACGTTGTAAAGGCCGGAGGCCGCGAATTGGGAAGTGCAGAAGAGCGTCCCATGGACTCCTGGAGATCCTGGTCTCAAACAATCTACCCATAAGGCGATATACCCTGGTTCAGAAGCCGGCAACAAATGGACAGGTCCACCAGGTATGTAAAACGTCTCCCACCGTCGCGCATCCCCGGAAGCAATTAGGGGAACACCCCTGATGCATGTGAGCCACCCGAGAGGGGACCAGGTACCATCTCATGGAGACTTTGTATACAACCTTCAGGTTGGAAACATTTGTGGAGCAACAGGCGGTCGTCGCCCAGAGGTCGGACCACTCCTTCTCCGTCCTGCCAGCCCCCAGCTCCTGCTCCCAGGCCACCACATACTTATGAGCAGATGGGCAGGGGATCTTTATTAGATCTTTCTCTTTATTCCTCTAACACTACTAGATGATTCCCTCTGTCAGAGATCTTCCTGTCAGAGACCTACCACACCATCAGGGGTTAACCCACAGGGGACGACTGGTACACAACGGAGGGTTGCTGTCCTGCAGCCTCCACTTCTGCCAGCCAGGTCACTGGGGCAGGATCCGGAGGGTCCACCGCGTTGCACATACCTGTGTGGTAATAGGGCACTCACCCACAGTCTGTAACAAGCTCGTGCTGCCAGCGTCCTCGGAGCATGGCGCGTGATCCCCATAGACTAGATTTATGGGGAGTGATGCTGATTGATTCTTAGCAAACCCGCCCATGGGTGGTTCTCCCAGGTGTCCAGGCTATTAAGTTCAGGAGTGTTCACAGGAAGCCAGTGCTGTAGTTACAGGTGGTATGCCTAAAACCCTGTGTTTTCTGATAGCTCTCAGTGTAGACCCTGCTCAGTCCCGGATATGTTGACTCTCCAACCCTGACCCTGTGTACTACGTTCCGAAAGTCTGCGCCTACATCGATAGCTTGATTCGACATTCCGCCTATCTGACGGGTGGTCCCAAGGTATTCGGGGAATCCCGGCGATAGGAGACCTGGTCCTGGCTAGCCGAGGGAACCAAGAGCCACCACTAGGGGTCTGGCCTATCTCCCATTAGGGGGGCTCTGGGTGAGAAGACTAGCCGGGGGCTTAGACTCTCTTGAAGCCATTGGGAGACCCCTTGTCCACCGTGACACCAGGAGATCTAACACCCTCATACTTTGGAGAGTCCCCCAGCCTACCACCCCATCGAGGAACATGGATTGGAACAATTGTACTATCACCTTTCCCTCTCATTTACACTCACTTGATCCCGGTCACACATAGACCCTGTCACATTATTCATGTAAGATTTATCTCTCTTGAAAACATTTGGAGAAACTTGAATCTGGCTGGACGGGGCAATGTCAAGTGTGTTGTCTGTCCCCGTCTGGCATCCCTTAGTTTATTGCTTGGCATTCCCTCTTCCCTCCCTTGGAAACGCCCGGACCCTCCTGCTGACCATAATCTCGCTACACAAATACAAGACCAAAGAAAGAGAGGAAAAGGTGCTGGACTAAGGGGGCTACTTACAGGGGAATGGTCTAAGTGCTACCGTTAATGTGTGAAGTATGACAGAACAGAAATGTAATGTGTGGGTGACATCTAGAATTTTCTTCTTGTTGTGTCCCTCAAGGTTTAGTAAGCCACAAGAAACTATGATGTTTATATTATCACCAGACATCGGAAGAAGAAATCTCTGTATGGAAAACCAAAATAAATATCATGTGACCTCCCAGATGTGACCTCCCAGAATCCTCCTCACCTCTCTGACCATGTATGTGTGATGTTACGTCTTCTAGAGGCTCCTGCTTACCACTAGCATTATCTCCCCAAAAATTCCACAATCCAGCTTTAAAAGACACCATGACAATGGAACACATGCAGAAAAATGACCAGCAGATTTCTTCTCCAACAGTAAATTTGGACTATGACCACCTTTCAGCCCATACTGAAGACATATCTGAGTTCTTCGTATGTCTTGACACTCTAGAGATGGCACAGGCCTCAACCTCTCCATTGGTGGCTACAATGGTAGACATAGCCCAGCTTTACGACACCAAGATTCTTCCCATCCTTGGGAAGTTTTGTGAAGGATGATCTTTTTTTTATACTGTTCACAACATCCTCCCCAAGGTATTGAAACAACAGCACATCAGCTTTGATAGGTAGATTTAATATCTTCTAAACCTATAGAATGTAAAGAAGCCAGAAGGATATATCAAATCAAACTTAAAACATCAGATCAAACTTAAAACATTTCTCCAGCAGTCCCATCCCGTGAAGTTAAATTATTTGAAAGTATGCCAATTCCCCTTTTTTTGGGACATCTCATTGGATTGCTGAAGATCTCTAATTAGCCAAGGATTAATTATAATGTGTGTGTGTTTAAAGAAAAATTTTCACTTTTATAATGCCTGCCATACACATGCCGATAAGCGGCCGATTTTTCACCGGACCGACGGGCGTGCGCGCTGGCGCCGTCGGTCAGCGGAAAAATCGTCCACTTATCAGTATGTGCCCACATGGGGGCGACAAAGTGATACAATGTTTTGCCTTTCCACCCCCATCGGCGTCATCAGTGACGCCGATGGCGGTGGAAAGGCAAAACATTGTATCACTTTTGGTACAGAAATCTGGACCTCAGTGAACTGCCAGGGAGGTTAAGAATTCCTCTTCTACATGTATTCTGGGACAGACCAGGCAGAACAGGAATAGGTTCACCCTAATAAATAAAGAATACCCTGATTAAGGACTCAAGGTCCTAAAAGAAGAAATGAATTATTCAGGGCTTGAGGCACTTATTAAGTCAAAGGATAGTATATTTCTAAAAAGGTCTTTATTTTAGTGGTGGACCTACATATTAGGCTCTGTGTGCCTGCAGCTCTGTAGAAATGCTGCAGGCACAGAGAGAGCCAGCGGTTGCGCCTGATTCCGGCACGGCGCAGTTTGATTCACGATCAGACTGCACCAGTACTTGCTTCAGGAGTAACGCTGGAGGTTAAAGCGGCCATAGACGCTATGCTCTGCGGGCATTTATTGAACAATCGACCGCAGCATGATGACATCATCATGTAATGGTCAATCGTTCGAAATACACCATTTGCGATTCGACAACCAATACTTTGGATGGGGACCCTTGTCCTCATTCAACGTACTGGCGATCGACCAGAGAAAAATTTTTGTTCTCTGGCTGATCAAAGTTTTGTGCGACTACGAACGGTTGCTCCAGGTGGGTGCGTTCATTTTGCGATTGATCACCAAGCGATTACCCCGAATACACATGGTGATCATTCGCAAAATCGGCCAGAGATTGAAGCGCTATGGCCGGCTTTAGAGGTACAGAAAAAAAATATATATATATTTTTTTTATAAGTTTACACTTTTTTTCTTTTGATTTGGATCGGATAAAACATGTATCCAATCCAATCAAAATAAAAAACAAATGTAAACTAATTAAAAAAAAAAAAACAATAAAGCAGGGCAAGCAATTATGCAAAATATATAATTTATTTACACACGGAATAATAAAAACACTGAAAATCAATTAAACAGAATGAACTATAACATGACATGTAACACCAGAAAGCCACCAGAAGGTGTCTCCAACACACCTAGACACGGTAATATGACACCCAAGAATTCATGGTATGCAAATGGAAACAAACACACTGGCTATACACAGGCAAATGTAGTATGGATGTTACTTCTACACTAAACTATGCCAAGACTCTCAGATAGGAAAATAAATTCTCCAAACACAAATTATTGATATGATACCACCAGGGATAAAATATCCCAACAGAGGTTTTACTCTGAACTTTTAGATAACTTATTTAATTGATAATGTGCACTTTTATCAAACAAACTCGGTTATCATAAATTATCCTAGCTCTAAGCTCTGCAAAAAGGCAGACGTAACTAGGTATCACCTCAATGTTTGGTTTGGAGATATAAGATATATATTCCTTACCAAGACCCAGGATCGCTTTTGTAGAAGGAAGGCCTCTGTTATGGTGACGGGGGAAAAAGGTTTCTTCTGTCGTTCCCTCTTTTTCTGTGTTCCTATTGTTCTTTTCTTTCTCCTACCTTGTGCATAACTTTAAATAACAAAACCTTATCTAAGACACATGCCTTCCACTCTCCGATTTCTCCAATTACTTTCAAGCAAAGAGGCGTATCTTAGATGTGGGCAGGCCTTCAGATATCATACGTCACCCGTTACGCTTTCTTGATTGAATAAGCTGAATGCCATATGGCACTTTGCCACTGGATGGCAATATTGCTCAATTAATATATACCTAATCAAATTATTAGAACTTTGACTTCATAATATATAGATGGAAAGATACATCCTGACATATTTATGACTAAAACTAGACATTTAGGCGACGTTCTCAGACATTCTCACCCAAAGATGTTTTCATACCAGATAGAAAACCATGGCTATCCTGTGCTTGATATAATTTAAATCACAAGGCAGTATGAGAGCACAAAGGGGCCTACACCTTTCCTAAACTACACTCAGTTTCGCTCAGTGTTGACCTTTATACAGACTTACTATAGTAGTGATACAAAATGGAGTAATGTTATAACTATGGCTTTTAACTATACGCCATTAGATATTAATCTCCCTAGCGCACCGCCCGTATCGCGTCGTTTTTAACAGTGTACAAGGTACACTGCCTGCCATTTCCTCCCTCCCCTCTCCACACACCGTAATGCGATTGGTGACACCACACAATCCCGGAAATGCTGCGGCTGGAAGAAGCATCGCCGTAGCCGTAGCCCAGCTTACACAAACTCTGGACGAGCTGGGCTTGTCATGAACGCTAAAAAGGTTAAATATAGAATATTTAATTAATTGTATATAAATGCTATACCCCTATGAAAATGCTTGACAACCTTACCATCTGATCCCAGGTGGATATTCAATCCCTCCTCCCTGGGTGTACTCTGTATATCAATCCCTGCGACATCACAGAATTCTGAACACAGTTTGGTATATATGATAACAGCCCCCATTACTTCCTAGCACGCCTTGTAATTATTATCTCGTATTTATACAGCGCTGACATATTACGCATCACTTTACAGAGTATATATAGTCCTATCACTTACTGTCTCTCAGGGGAGCTCACAATCAATCTAACACAGTTATAGACACTCCCTCCTGTTTTTCTCCTCATCTGTCCCCATACGCTCCATGTCTCCAGACTTTTCTCCTCAGACTGACTGATTTACCTAATAATTTTTTTGCAGTTTATATGCAGATATACGCTGCCACGATCATTACAAGCTTTTGTTCAATTGGTGGTGTAATTTCCACCCCTCCCTATCATCTTTCTAGTGCCCCTTCTACTCCGTCACCTTCTCTACTCCCATCACCCCCCCCCCCCCCCCCCCCCCCCATTTCCCCTCTACTAAAGGAATGTTTGTATCGCACAATTGTGATCACCTGGGACTCTGTCATTTGACCCCGGTTAAAGGCGGTTTGGAAGTAACATCAATGTAATTGGATCATCATTCCTTTGTGTATTACTCTGGGTTTATATTTTCCTATGTTTGTATTCACTATAATGAGGGCAGCGGGCCCTTGTGGAGCCTGTTTCGATCACTAAGCCCTTATGAGGGCAGATCCCACCATGCTATTGTCCTTTCCTTCTATTCCCGATATGTTAGAGGCCCAAACAGCCCAGAAACACAAGATGGTTCTCACAGAACTGTTCACAGGCTACCCTCTCCCTAATCCCTTTCATTCTTCCTCCTCTAAAACTCGACTTTCTTGGTGATACAAAAGGTCAATTCTCATACATCTAGTGGACACTGCTCGTACATATATCCTGATACGTAGGCTATGTTTCCATTATATATCGGGACCCCTCTGCTAAGCGTATTGCTTGGGGGGAGGTACCGACTTAGCACATAGACTTACCTGCTCGGCGGATGATCGGTCTTCACTGTGCCGAGCCACTCTGCTGATGGAAGGTTCAACGTAGTTGAATACGTTGAGCCTCTACATCGGCAGATGTGTAATCAAAGTGTCCGCTGACAGGCAATGTCTATGTGCTACATCGGGATCCCCGCCAAGCAATACGCTTAGCGACGTCAAATGGAAACAAGCCCTAAGGAAAGCAACCTCCCCTTCAGATCTCACAGTGGTTGTGCATCGCACCAGCTCCCAAGAGGAGCAGACAGGAGGAATTCATATTACCTGGTTATACAGAATGAAGTTTTCATGCTCAGATATGTATAAGTAGCTTCTCATGTACATACTTCTCCCGATCCCCTATCTGATGGGTTAACCCATCTGATTACATCTATGTAATGGCAGGAACTGGTCTCCCTCCCTCCTTTCCCTATTTTATTATTCTTGACCCCTCCCATCCCCCACCATCTTGTTATGCTACTATGGCTTTTGGTTCTGTACCAAGTCCCTCCATTATATTCAGTGTCCACTCATCAACGCATTGCTCCCCTTCATCATACCTATGACTATGGGCCCTGGGTTTCCATTTCCCACACCCTCAGCCACCCACTGAGATAGAAGGAGCAGCTGACGCAATATTGAGTTATCTGTGATGGTTTAAGAACCCCTTTTTCAATGGAAATTTTAAAAAACTTGTGTGATGTCATGTGACCCCCAGAATCCTCCTCACCTTTCCAGTCAGCAGGTAGGTGATCTCCAGGATGATGTTTAGTATCTTCTCAGTCACGTGATTTTGGTCCTCGGCCATCCACATTGATGTGATCATGTGATCTATTCAGTTTCCCTGTAGATGGATAGAGAAGAATTATCTGGACAGCACTGGTTGTAGATCAGGAGGCAGACTGTAAGGGGTTACTAGGTGGGCTTCCTATGTTGGAAATGGAATGGACAATAACATTGACAGATATTTGATTGCTTTTTTTAAGCTTTTTATATAGGTTTCCCCTCCATACTAGTGTAACCAGATCATGAATGATGCTGCTTCATATGTACAAATGGAATTTTCACAGATCCCTGGAGAACCAGGGGGTCTGTGCCTGTAACTTCATGCATTCCCTTTGCCACAGAGGACTAGAGTGTTAAGTAGAAGAGCTCCCTCTGCTGGATGCTAGCTGTATTCACCTACCTTGTCAGGTGCCCCTCCCTCCTGTCCTATTTAAAGAGAACCTTCCACAATAAATTCATCATAATATTAATGGCGCTAGAAGTAAGAGGAAGGAATGCATTACAAAAAAAATACCTGTATGGAATTGTTTAAGAAGATTCCTTGCAGTCACACCTTTCTCCCTGGCTTTATTGTCGTGCGGCGCAGTGCCCCCACAAAACTCACTGCAAAGAAAGACAGGTAAGTCACTTATCTCTGCTTTGCATTAAAAAGGAATGAAACAAATTTTCCCATAGAAAACCATTATAAATGCCCCAGTGGCCACTTGCGATATTGCACCCTGACTTAACCCCTGCAAGCCTGGATAATAATAAATAAAGATGGAATGTCTAGATTCCAGAGAATAGCAGGCAAGTATATTTTTTTTAACATTATGGAGCTCTACACTACCATCATACCAGCTCAGAGGTAAGTCAAACTCTAAGTTTACATATATATTTTTTAGATTTTGAGTATACATCTGCTTCAAGGGAGTCTCAGGCAACATGAAGTTGCCTGACCAAGAAGGTCTCCTTTGTCTTCGACACCAAATTGATTTGCTTGTGAAATTCACTCCCTGACTCCCTGGCTTTTGACCCACGGCTTGTTCTATGGATTGTCCTTGCCTCACCCTTTGGTGATTCAACTCGGTAAATATCAGCTATGACCTGTATGGATGTGTCTGAGGACAACAACCTAGGAATCGTCTGCAGCAAAGTAAATTGGAGAACACCAGGCGGTTCCTTAGATTCTGTACCTCGCATTGCACCATTGACAACTGTGCAGTTAGTCCAGTGGGTCCACACTGCTCTGGTGTTAGCCACTGTGGCAGTAGTATTCTTGCATTGTTGAATTTGCTGATCTTTGTCGCACAGTATAATGCAAGAATGCAGGAACTTTCTGGTCTAGGTCAACGCACTGAGGATGGACATCAGGGTACACAGGAAGGATCCCCATGTGGTTACTGAGCAGTGGACTTTGTCTACCTGTGACACCATAAGACTCCAAGTCTCTATTTATCGGACCAGTTGTCAAGCTTACATGGCAAAAAGGATTCCAGCATCAGCAATCAATAAAAAGAACCAGTTGCTGCTTCCGGGAGTACAGTGGGTTTTTCATAGGTTATCCTTCATTGACTGTATGCATGGCTCCTCATCCTGGACCTACCTCCCTGATGATGCAGGAGTGGGGGGGGGGGGGGGGGGGGGGGGGGGGGGGGGGTGGCCCTTGCCTGGTTTCTGCCAGACAAATACAGTGGCTTGCAAAAGTATTCGCCCTCTTGAGCTTTTCCACATTTTGTCACTAGATTCCAGAGAATAGCAGGCAAGTATATTTTTTAACATATATCAGCTATGACCTGTATGGATGTGTCTAAGGACAGCAACCTAGGAATCATATGCAGCAAAGTACATTGGAGAACACCAGGCGGTTCCTTAGATTCTGTACCTCGCATTGCACCATTGACAACTGTGCAGCTAGTCCAGTGGGTCCACACTGCTCTGGTGTTAGCCACTGTGGCAGTAGTATTCTTGTATTGTTGAATTTGCTGATCTTTGTCGTACAGTATAATGCAAGAATGCAGGAACTTTCCGGTCTAGGTCAACGCACTGAGGATGGACATCAGGGTACACAGGAAGGATCCCCATGTGGTTGCTGAGCAGACTCCTAGTCTCTATTTATCGGACCAGTTGTAAAGCTTACATGGCAAAAAGGATTCCAGCATCAGCAATCAATAAAAAGAATAAGTTGCTGCTTCCGGGAGTAAAGTGCGTTTTTTATAGGTTATCCTACATTGACTATATGTACGGCTCCTCATCCTGGACCTACCTCCCTGATGATGCGGGAGTGGTGGTGGGGGTGCCCTTGCCTGGTTTCTGCCAGACAAATACATTGGATAAAAAAAAGCAGCTGCGCAAGTGCCATTGCAAAGGTATTTGAAGCTGCTAGTGCCTCTGGAGTCCCCGTTTTCATTCTATTTGTCCTACCTGCTGTGATAAGCTACCCTGGTAGCTGCTTTACAGGGGCATCCTCAAACAAAAGGATCAGTAGTTTATATCCCAAACAGCAGTTCTGGGAGGATATTCTGACCTCTCAGTATAGAAATTCTTCAGAAACTCTGGATACGTTGTAAAGGAGTCATTTCATTTCACACGGATTCTGAATGAGTTCTATTTATTTCAACAGGCAGAGTGTGCACCTGTTAAATATGTCACAGGGACAATTGAGGACAAGGATGGACATGACGGGGGTTACTGGGTGTAATATAAAAGAATATCTTATTATCTCCTCTGCTACCAGTCCCAGCATTGTCTCCTCCACACTTCCTCCACAATCACCTCACATATGACACTTCCATGTCTGGGAAGGTTCTCATTCATCCAGATCATGGTATATGGAGGATGAGGACGGACATGACGGGGGTTACTGGGTGTATTATAAAATAATATCTTATTACCTCCTCTGCTGTCAGTCTCCACGAAAATATGTACACTCGATTAATGTCTGTGGTAATCCCGACGTTGACTTGGTAGACAGGAAGTGATGTTTGGTATCAGTAGGAAGTGATCTGTGAGAAACGTGACGCTGTGAGGTGATTGTAGAGGAGACATTGTTGGGACTGGCAGCAGAGGAGGTAATAAGATA
>CM070037.1:3243226-3254223 GCA_036250615.1 Ptychadena robeensis | reverse complement strand
ATCCAGTAACAGGAACCCACCAGAGAGATGTTCCCTTCCTCTGGATTCCCAGGATCCCACACAGGTAGGTCACACCACCCATCACCATGATCAGGTAGGTTTTTTTCCTTTTCCAGAAAACTTTATTGATTTTTATTTAATTTGGTATAAAGAAATACAGCACACAAACATAGTATCATTGTATCATCCCAAAGGGGCACCCCCTCACCTGCAAATATACAGAGTACACCAAAAAACAATAAAATACATCTATACATCAAGAATATTGTCATCGACATTGTTGACTATCGCCCCTTCCAGTGTTTTAACCAATAAACCATCAATGATCTACATGAATCGGGGTCTCATTAATCTGTTGAAATTTTTAAGTTCTTCCATTTCACACACAATGGAGAGCTGTGTTTTCCAATCTTGAACCGCAGTTAAAGTCTTCAATACCTGGATATAAGTGCCTGGGTGGCAAAGTGGAAAAATGTCTTGGCCCGGCAAGTGGCTTTCCTGTGCCCATTGTCTTAAAAAGTTCTAGGAGTTACGCAGCAAAAAAAGCGGGGTTGTCCCATACTGCAGTGAGGGGGCCTGGAAAGGAGGATCCTTCAGGTGTATGATCGAGGCCCCGTATGATCAAGTTAAGGCTCCAATAATGTGACTAAACACTGTGAGCTGTGAAAATGTTCTGATATTTAGAAATGTTATTGTCTGACATTCTGTTGGTTTAGGGTGAAGATCTGAGGAACATGGAAGCTGATGGTGAAGTAGCAGAGACGTATGTAAGGCATGATCAGCGATATACGGAGGAGGCTGGGATGATGGGGACATTCATAGAGGAGGAAACCCCTACAGAGATCAGCATGGGTGAGACTGCTCCTGGTACTGCACACTGATTAGTCCTGAGTAGGATGGAAGCTGACTAATATCAGCCAATAGAAGGCTGGTAATGGCCATCTGCATATTATTTTGTGTTGTATTCCCAGTTACAGGAGCACAGATATGAAAACACAGATTATGCATAGATAGAAGCAGACAGACAGCTAATGCTCACTTTTTAAACAATTGCGTTGAGTAGAATGGTGAGGAGAAACCAAAAGATTGAAACATAACACCCCCCCACCCATATTTTTTGCTAGATGCCTTGTTCTTTTCTCACATATTCTATGTTAAAAACTTTGCTAGGAATAACTGTGATCATAGGATTCTGTGCTTAGGCTTATCGTGGTGTGAGGATTTTGCACCTCCTGGTCCCCATTGTTCCTTCTCTTCTGACAAGGAAATGTAGGAGTGATCTGACTGAAGAGGCAAAGACTACCAGCTGGCTGGACATCCACATAGATATTCTGTTCATATAAGCCTACCTGATTATTTTCGATGACCTATCCCACTTATACCTATTGATCATGGTTTTTAAATATATTTCAGGACTCACCCTGGAGAAATCCCCCAAGAATCATCTCTCATTATCTACAGATTTCAGGATTGAAGATAAGGACTTCACAAGAGGTTGTGAAGGAGGAGAGACAAAGACTTCACCTATCAATAGAGGACCTCACAATACAGACCCACCATTGAATGACTCTCACTCTGAGCGGCCTCATACTGTGCAGGATGGTGCTGGATTTTTGGGGGAGAAGACATGTTCTAGACCTAAAGCTAAAAATGTTTTCATTTCCAAACAAAGACTTTCTGTAGTTCAACCACCTCAGGGAGGACAGAAGCCATATTCCTGCTCTGAGTGTGGGAAATGTTTTTCATATAAATCAAGCTTTGTCAAACATCAAAGATCTCACACAGGGGAGAAGACAGATTGCTGTCCTGAGTGCGGTAAATGGTTTTCACAGAAATCAACCCTTCTCAGACATCAAAGATCTCACACAGGAGAGAAGCCATATTCCTGTCCTGAGTGTGAGAAATGTTTTTCACAAAAATCACAACTTCTAACACATCAAAGATCTCACACAGGAGAGAAGCCGTATTCCTGCCCTGAGTGTGGGAAATGTTTTTCACTGAAATCACACCTTGTCAGACATCGCAGATCTCACACAGGAGAGAAGCCGTATTCCTGCCCTGAGTGTGAGAAATGCTTTTCAGATAAATCAGTCCTGGTCATACATCAAAGATCTCACACAGAAGAGAAACCATATTCCTGCTCTGAGTGCGGGAAATGTTTTTCACATAAATCACTCCTTGTGACCCATCAAAGATCTCACACAGGGGAGAAGCCATATCCCTGTCCCGAGTGTGGGAAATGTTTTTCAGATAAATCGGTCCTTGTCAGACATCAAAGATCTCACACAGGAGATAAGCCATATTCCTGCCCTGAGTGTGGGAAATGTTTTTCACAGAAATCAGACTTTGTCAAACATCAAAGATTTCACACAGGAGAGAAGCCATATTGCTGTCCTGAGTGTGGGAAATGTTTTTCACAGAAATCAGACCTTGTCACACATCAAAGATCTCACACAGGAGAGAAGCCATATAGCTGTCCTGAGTGTGGAAAATGTTTTTCACAGAAATCAAACCTTGTCACACATCAAACATCTCACACAGAAGAGAAGCCGTATTCCTGTCCTGAGTGTGGGAAATGTTTTTCACAGAAATCAACCCTTCTCAGACATCAAAGATCTCACACATAAGAGAAACCACATTCATGCTCTTTTTTCTGAAATTTCATCTTGTCAGACTTGAAAGATCTCACACATGAGAAAAGGCATAGTTTCTCAATGATGTTATTCTACATTGATTTTTACATGTTTTTTTTGCCTTTTGTCGACTCCAGTGCACTGTTGTGCACTATTTTTTTTGTCATGCATAAAGAGTGTATGGTTTTATCAGTTTTCTATGTAATCTATATTATCCAAATGCTGCCTCTCTATGTGCCGCCCATCAATATTTTATTTGTCTTTTATCAGTAACCCTGTCATTGTATTGTTTACAAAATTTGAAAAAATCCAATAAAACTTTATTGAAATAAAAAATAACATTAAATACTTTTTTCTATTGGATGGGGGGTGGGGTCGGAAAAATATGTATTTTTTGTACTGCACCATCTGACCCTGGGGTGAGGGGGTCACAGTTTGGCTCGCCCCTCGTCCCACCATGCTCCATGCCATACCTCAAATAACAAATACATTTTTCTCTGCATGGTCTTTTATTTCTAGGTCCTTCCAGGCTTGCCAAACAGTGTCTTGTATGCTCTGGGGGGGGGACCCCAAGCTGTTTGTGGTACCCTTTTCTAGTACATACCAGACCCTATACCAGGATGGGATATGGTACGCTCTGGGGGAAGCTCCACGCTTTTTTTAGAAATAGATTTCTGCTTAAAGCGGACCTACCACCTGTTAGGTCACTCAGGTTAGCTCAGCTGATACTGCAGAGATCCCTGACTAAAAAAACAACAACTATTTCGTACAGCAAGAGGGGTGTCTTTTTAGAGACAGCCCCTCCCATTGTGTTACATATCGCCTAAGCGACATAGGGTTACTGGGAATGTGACATCTGTGAGACTTTGTGAAGAGTGGAGAGAGAAGCCTATCTTCATTCAGCCACAGCTAAATAGATCCAGCTGACTCTTCCCCACACGGAACTCTTCTGCAGAGGAGTGAGTCTCTGTCTGTGTAGGAGTGGGGGGGGTTGGTGTAAGCTGTAGACCCAATGCCTCCCTGGAAAGCTGCAGCGATTGTCTTCATTGCTGCAGCATTTCTGGGGTTTCGCCACCACCCCTATCACGTCACGGTGACGTGGGGGGGGGGGCGGTGCCATAGACCTCCATGGAGGTTAATGGAAGAGCGCCGGCTTTCCTGCCCACGCAGCCGGCGTCAATAATGACACAGGCTGTGTGGAGAGCAGAGGCGGGAGGGAGTAAGTGAGAGGTAGTGTACTTTGTACACTGCCTCGATTGCCCATACCGTACGGGCAGTGCGCTAGGAAGGTTAATCAACATGCCACCATCAGAAGAAAACATGAAGAAGGTAAGTAAGTTTTATGTGTTTTGTGTAGAATATTTCCAGGATCTAAACTGCTGACAGGTAAGTAATGTGCTTATTTCATGTGTGTGTGTTTTTTTAGTCTAAAAAAAAAAGGCAGTGGCCCATGTTTGTCCATCACTTGTCACATGTTGTACCACTTCTGCATAGGGCAGACAGCAGTCAGTTTATAAGCTGCATGGGTTGAGCTTCTAGAAGATCCCTCCCTCACTGGCTCCAAATCCTGTAGGATCTCTATGGTGGCCAGGACAATCTTTAACATCATCCCTGATCCGCTGTCCCATTAGTACTTTCAGGAAGGATTACATCTATTTGCTTGCCGTGCTGCTCAGCGTGACAACTTTGAATGTCATTGTGAGTGAGTGGTGAACGTTCGGATGTAAGGGTAATATATACTATAAGATTACGGTGACAATAGCATATTGTCAGTAACTCATAAACATCAGTTCATGAGTCTTTAGGAACTATCAATTAAACCGTTAAGCTCAAAAGATTCTGTTGTTCCTGAGATGAGACAAATAACACCTCACGAGTAATTTGATCGGCATAGTATTATTATGTGCAGACACTAAAGAGGACAAGCTATAATGCACAAAAAACTATAGTTTATTAAAAAACACAGGCGTAATATTAAAACACTTTAAAATCAATGGAACAGAATAATAAAATACACTAATGACATGGTGACACCAGAAGTACCCTAACGAAATATCGCCAACACACAGAAAAACGGTGATATAAAAAAACAGTGATACGGCTATACAAATAAAAGCAGATAGTCGGGGCTAGAATGAGGTGTACGCAAACAGAAATGATATCGGCTGATATTTCAGCTCTAGACTGTCGCCAAGATACTCTTAGATAGGATGACTAAGTCTCTTCAAAAACCAAAATGCTGGGATTTTGGGATACCAAATAAATGGAGAAATGCTCCGAAGAGGCTCATAGATGACAGAATTGGTTGACAAGGTGCACTTTTATCAACAATTCTTCATCATGAATTAAGCTAGCTATAAAGCTCTGCCAAGAAGCAGACGTCACTAGGTATCACCTCAATATTTGTTCTGAAGAGTAAGATAAAGTTTCCTTACCAAGATTTGGGTTGTCTCTCGAGAAATATGCCGATAACCTGGATTGGGTAAACGGATCTCCTTCTGCTCCTACTTTCTCTTTCCTTTGTTCCCTTTTTTTCTCTTTTTTTTCCTCCCCTTCCTGCCTCGTGCATGACTTTAAGTAATCATTTCTTATCTAAAACACATACCTTCCACTTTCCCAATTCTCCAATGAATTCAGAGAATGAAGGCGTATCTAGATAAGAGATGGGCGGGCTTTCAGATATACGTCACGCTTAACCCTTAATGAAAATTGAGGTCGTATCGGGTGCTATGTGGCGTTTTCGTCACTGGATGGTAGTGTTGCTCAATTTATGAATACCTACAAAATATAATATGACCCCTAACCTTTATGACATAAATTAGGAAGGGACTTGACATGTTTATGACCAGAGACCAGATTCCACAATGAGCGCATGAGACAATTTTACTCAAAGATGAATTCAGACCTCATAGTATAACAATGGATACCCTGTAGAATCCATAATTTATGTGACAGTACAGATAAGGCGTTCACGGCTGTGCGATGCACGGATGAGATCATGAAAGGGGCCTTATGTTGGGACCAAACTTGTTTTCACTAAAGAATGACCTTTATACAGACTTCTTGAAGTAGCAATACAAAATGGAGTATATATTGTAACATAGTCACATAGCTAATTGCTATACACCACAAGATATATATATAATATTAGTGAATTTAATTGGTTATATAAATAAAGATGTTATACCCCTATGAAAACCCATGACAATATTTAAATCGAAAAAGAAAAGAAAAAGGGATTTAGATGTGAACCATGACTAAAACACGTTTTTGAATTATAAATTACATTTATTACATTACAAAAAATACATAAAATGCATTTTACTTCGCAAACAGTATATAACAAGCAATGAATTTTTAGCCTGTTGCAGGCTAAAAATCCATTGCTTGTTATATACTGTTTACATCTCAATCCCAATTCCTTTCCTTTTTCGATTAATATATACATATTTATTATTGGGATGTAAACCGTGACACAACAGATCGATGATATTTAGATATATTTATATTGTTATTGTCATACCAAGTTACTGGCAGTGACATGCCTACCCTGAAATAAAAGGATCCCAAATGCTTCAACTTACAAATTCATTGCTCTTCCTGATTACTGTATTTGTCTACCTGTAAGGTCCCAAAAATCGTGGTGATAAAATGCGTGCGTCTTGTATTGCGAATGCACAACTCTATGTGGACAAATACTTATTCCTCTCTCTGCTTAGATGTCAGAGCTGTGTATGTGAGCGGTGTAAAACCTCACTTCACATACAGATCTGCAGAGCGGAATTAGGAGGCGGAGAGGCTGTCAGAGGCAGTTTCTCCTTTAACCTTTGCTCTGTTGGAGCATGGATCTCTGACTGGCAGAGCAGCAGTTCCCCGGTATTTTTACCAGGATTAGACACCCCATTGTATAGGGTGCGTCCTATACAGCAGGGCATCTAATAGTCTACAAAATAAGTTATTTTAGACTTAACGAGGCAGCCCACTGCACCGATCTTTACTTAGTCCCTGCTGGGCTACTTCATTCTTCACTTAGGGCATTACCTTCTCCCCTGAAGAATATTCTGGTAAGAAATACTCTACTGGCATGAAGGGAGACACATAGATTGTTGGGTTGATGGGTCTTGATCACCCCTGATATACCGCTGCTCTCTGCACCTGTTTTTTTCCAAGGTAGGTGCCCCATTACAGGTACACTCTTCAGAGGCCTTGCAGGTTTTTCTACCAAAAAAATGCATGTTATTCTTTCTCTATCCTCTATGCCCAACTCCGCAAATTCATACCAAACATGTCGGGCATTGAACATTCCTTCTGGCCCTTCCTGAAGGTGAGGTCCCCAGATTGTTGTAAACAGGTTGGATGTCAGTGACAAAGGCAGTCCCTAGTGAAGGTTGGAGGGAAACTTTTTCAAGCTCATACATAGAGCATGCTATGGCCATAACACTGCCCTCAAATGGAATCGACCCCTTACCTTAGTCCAGGAGTGCCCCAAATGCTGATCTAGGTTATTTGAAACAGATCACCTAACATAAACTGTTCCTCCATGGCGCAGTGGCTCTGTGTCATGTCTTTCCATCCAACACTAGGGAGGATCATGCCTCCCAACACGTTTCTAAATTTGAGAACATTGGCCTTCAGGCTGCTAAGCATCCTCTGCAACTGGATATCACCTTCAGTTTCAGACATTGATCTTATCTGTCCAATGTTCATCTAATGCTTGGATGATATATTCCACATCTGCCTACATAGTCGTTTTTTTAAAACATGGGCCCCTTTTATAAAACATGCCCCCCCCCCCCCACACACACACACACAAATTTGCCAGGTTATGACAGCTCTCCAAAGTACATCCTGGTATCTCAAAGCCAAGATAGCTGCCACCCTGGAGGCTTTAGAGGTTGATGATTTGTCAGTATAACCCCTCAACGGTGCTGTTTTGATGGGACCAGGGCAGCGCAGTATTGAAGCGGAGTGAGACTGCTGGGCGCACGTCACTGGGTGGACCTAGTACCAATTTCTAAGCGGTTCTTTCTCAAGCGATGTATGATCTTTGTCAGTTTTGTTATTCTGTTTTATAGTGTAAGCAGAATGTTTTTGGTTTGTTAATGATTAAGTGGTTATGGAACTGTCGACTGTACCTATCTTGATGCATATTGCCTGTGGTGTGTTATAAATTGTGCTTTATTCATGTCTTTGTATCTGCGTCAATGTTGTAATTCTTGAAAATTCAATAAACACATTTTGAAGAAAAAAAAAAAAAAATACACTATTTCCTCATTGTTATGTTGCGGTGCTTTGTTGTTCTTTATGAATTTGTCTTTATGTGATTCTTCTTTCTAGAATGATTCCAGCTTTCTCAGCACATTTCACAATGCTTAGTTACAAGTTCTTCCCACAAGTCAGGACAAACTATAAACAAAAGCATTTTCCAGAGTAGTGTTGTCCAGTAACTGACCAGGACAACCAGGTTCTTTTTTGGGTGGATGCCTATACTAAGTTTTACTGTCATTCACACAGGTGCACACAGGAAGCGAATGTCCACACAAGCTAGTTAGGAAACTTTACTAAAGGGAATATTTACATATACAGTTCACAATCACCTGTCAGACAGGAATGGGGTCCACAGCTTGAAAGTCTAAGTTACAAACAGTTCACTTATCAGCTGCTGGAAGGCTGAGGCTCGTACAGGAGAGGAAGCCAGTCTTGATGAAATAGCATTTACAAGGGGAATACGTTCTTACTCAGACCCTCATTTGGGTACACTCATGGCAACTGCTGGATCATGTAGTTTATCAGGGCTGCACTCACTAGGATGATATGAGGGAAGGGCTGCCCTGGTCCAAAGGGAACCCCGGGGCACTGAATGGTGGACTGCGGTGGGGGACCCAGAAAAAGAGGCTTACACCTCTCCCAGCTTAGAGGTGCAAAAATGCCAGACAAACATATTTATAATCTCTGCCCAGAGGTGGGTCTTAGCCAGTTGCTGGGCAGAAAAGTAAAAACAGAGCACTTTCTGTGGTCATCCGAACGTGTCAGCGAACATAGAGGTTGATGGAGGAAAGAACTGCAGCCCATTGGCTCTCAATGCTGTTAGTATTCTTACCCTCTCTTCTGATTGCACACAGCACCCCATTCCCTCCACTAGCACTGCCAGCCTATTAGAAGACTGGAGAGAGACAATCAGTAAACCAAAAAGGTGTGTGTGTGTGCATGTCACGTGTAAGACAGAGTGTGTGTTATGTGTGTGTGAGTAGAAGACAGATTGATAAGGCAGCAGGGTATGCTGGATAGTGTAGTTCTTTAACAACTGGCAGAATGTAATACTTGCAGTTATAGTTTCTTCCCACAAATTGGGTCTCTGCCTTTTATGCTATGTCATCAGAATCCTATGGGACACCAAAAGAAGACTATATGTATGCTGGGGTCGGAATGACAACTGAACACTGAGTTATAACCCAGAGGATTTGTGTGTGTAATTCAGTAATTCAGGTTACGTTGAGCCCGCACAGGGGTGCGGGGGCAGTCAGGGTTATGTTAGCAACAGCTTAATAACCTTAAGGAACCATAAGAATTGTTCCTGAGATGGACAATATTTTTCACCTCACAGAATTCAGTTATAGTGAATATGATTTAGGTTGTGCAATCAACAAAACAGAGTGGGAATAATCACCCAAAATATACATTTATTTAGCATACACGGAGATACATACACACCTAATAAAAGATAATAATACTGCAAGATATATATGACCAGCAAGTCAGATATTAGAATGACAACATCAACATGTAATTAACTCAACATAGTATATGGTGTCATGGCTGTATGTAGGCGAGGCATTAAAACTCTCAGTTCTCTTACAGATCACACACGCAGGGTACACATAAAGCTTAACCTTTGCAAGGTCTATGCCAAAATCCCAGATAAAGGCAATTATTTCTCCAAAGTAACAAGCTATGGTTGTGATACAGACTAATGGCAAACTGCCAAAGTTTCGCTATTAATCTATAGAAGTAACCTGGTTGGTGTATGCATTTCACCAAGAGGTCTCACTTATCATAGATAATACTAGCTATAACCTCTGTAAACAAACAGAGAACTTGTAAGTATCACGCCAGCTTGTTGAGAAATATAATATAAAACATATACTTTACCAAGATAGTGGGCAATGAGACCTTGCGTTTCAAGGGCTGGATCCCCCTGGTTGTGCTGGCTGGAACTTTCTTTGGTATGTTAGTGGCAGGATCTCCCCTTTTGGATGGCCGGTTCCTTTTTCCATATTATATATTAATTAATTCGTAGTTAACCTGTTAGGCCAAAATAATGTAATGTTTACGTTAAATCGCTGGATGGCAGTATGGTATAAACTAAACAGTAAAATTATATTTTAAATATTAAGAATTCAAGAACAGGTGTTACATTACATTGTATCACAAAAAGAATACCATGAACAATGCTTGCTTGATTTTAGGCTGAATCATAGGCCTGTGACAGTAACACAATGTTCCGACATACAATGTTACACAGATACCATTGGCCTTTCTCAACCGTCTTTAACCTTCCAAGGACAAGCCTGATAATATTATAAGAACGTCTATTGTTCTCACATGAACCACCTGGAAACATGTCTTGCATAATTCTCCTACAAACTTTAAAATGGAGAGACAAAACAAAATGGCTTATATATATATATGCCAATAGATATAAGAAATAAAAAAGGATATGAAACGTTAGACCCCTTATAAAAGGCACGACAGGGCGCGTGCATATGCATACCCTGGCGGGCACGCACGCCCTGACCCAATGCCTTTTCTCATACGTACATGTCATCGGCTAAGGACAGCAATATCCCCAGACACTCCAACGAGGTAGGCACCTGTTTGAAAGCTACGGTTGTAACCTTTCTTCATCCCTACATGTATTGGCATTACTACATCGTTTACCATGGCTGCCAAATTTATACTTGATACTTTAGACCACCTCCTGCATCCTTACCAGCCATTTACAGTGACTGTTCATTTTTGAAGATCATATTATTCAGTGTTTGAGTGTGACAGAGACGTAAGTGCTGTTTTTTGTCTCCTACACGGATTCACTGCTGGTTGGATTAGGACCATTCCACACACATTGGGATTCTTTTTATTGCATGCATTTTATGTTTTTGTGATTTACACTAAGAGGTTTAGTTTGCTAACTAACAACATAGCACTGTGCAATAGATGATACACTTCATCACCCACAGAGTACACATTTCTACACATACACAACTATCAGACACATAGCCGCCACCCCTTCACTTACATGTTTGAATAGTACGGTACCTGGCCAATAGTTAATCACCCACATACAAATCTTTAAACCCCCCCCCC
>CM070037.1:3191565-3224866 GCA_036250615.1 Ptychadena robeensis | reverse complement strand
GCTCCTCTGTAACAGTCTCTTAGTCTTCTTTTCACATTGGAGCCATCGGGACAGTGCAAAACTGTAGGTATGCACTGCCATGGCTCCATTCTCCAAAGTGCTGAAAATTCTCTGAAAATACTGAGAGGACAGCGCTGGACGAGATGGTGCCGTCGGGAACTGCAGAGGGGTTAAATATCAACCAAAAATGATTGAAATCAAACATCAATTCAAAGTAATAGAGCATGGTAACGCCAATTTATTGATTAACGTGGCTCTAAACATGGCAATCTGCAAACTGGATGTCAGATGTGTCTATGACGCCCATCATAGACTCAGCCTAACTTGTATTGCTTTCAAATACAGGTTTTTGTATTCAATCAACTACAATACCATACAAAGTAATTTTTTTTTTTTTCGAACCACTTAAGGAAGCTCTTTACCGGAATAATGTGACCACCAGGGGGGTTAAGCATTAACTTCTCTTGTTGCTATGAACAAGCTCCAAGTCTATTACAATATTCCACATATGTTGCTGGGTGCGAGTAGAGATGCCAGTAGAGAAAGCAGTGACAATTACAGAGTATACATTCTCCATATCCACCATGCTTGAAGCACAATACGGAAGTCCATTTTGCCTTCTTGTGAAGCACACAGCAAGAGAGCAAATTAAACTTTTTCTGCGCATAAATTTATTGGTGATAGAGAAATGGTAGAAGCATTTCCTATTGCTCTTCATGCTCTAGATAAACAAGAATTAAATATTTCCTTTTCAGTATTAGGAGCATTCACGGGGAAAGGGATTTAGTAAATCCTACAGTCGCATAAAGCAGTGCCTTCCAAACTGGGGGTTGCAGAGGAGCTGTGGCAGCCCCCTTTACACTCCAGGAGGTAAACAACTGTGAAGAGATGTGAATGTTGATGTTATCTTTTAATTGTATTTCTTTGCTATGTGACTTTTTCCCTTGAGAAACCCTGGGTACTTGGCTTGTCCAAGGAAACCTTTTTGTATCTCTCTCCTTTTCTGTGCAGAGGTATTTAGGGTGGGTAGACCTAGGGGGAGCAGTAGAGGTATCACTCAGAGCCCTCTGTGTGAAAACGCGTTAGAGTTAGAGAGAGAAGAGAGAACTGCAGCACTCCGCCTGCCTATTGTTTCTCTGGGCTCTCAGTTCTCTAACTTCTCCCTTTGCCTTATGCACGCAGTGCCTCCTCCCACCCTAACACTGCGAGACACTCAGAAGGCTGGGGGAAGGACAAGCAAGAAGAAAATAATGGGGTAAGTAGCTGCAAACAATAAGTAGAGTGTAGCACCTGCTACAAAAAAGTTCAGGGTAACCCCGGTCAATGCTACAACTCTAGAATCTGTTTTAGTAGAGATGAGGAGGGGTGATGTGTTATCCCTCTCTTATGTGTTCTATCCCTCTTTTACCAGTTTACCCTCTTCTCCACTATTGGGATCTCCTGCTCTAACGCGTTGCACCCCAGGCCGTGATCTCCTTGTAAGGACACCTCTGACTATATGTCTAGCAACTGTTTTACTGCATTCATCTGGGCAGGAGTAAGCGTGTCCCTGGTTATCTGAAGAAGTGGCACCTGCTCCTCTGTCATATCGTAACATATTTACTTTAGCTACAAATCTTTTGACATGGAACTCCTGAAAATCTGTCTGGCTCATGCCGGGGGGTTTTGACGTCCCTAATGAGCTCTAGCATTGCTATGGCTGTCCCAAGTATCAGGTGAAAGGTCCAGTGTCTTCAAAAAGGAAGCTTTATCTGTAGGCATGTAACTCGTACTTGGACTCCACATTCATCGGGATCACCAGTTCTTGGTTGGGTTACACCACAACCTCTGCTCCAAAAAGGGCCCCTTACCATCCCAATGGTGGTTTGTCAAAATCTGCACTTGGCAGCCCACCGCCTTCTGCAAAACTCTTGGAACTGTAGGTTGGGGGGATTCCGATCTTGCATAAAATTACCTTACCCACCTGGTGGCCAATCC
Source organism: Ptychadena robeensis (assembly GCA_036250615.1). NCBI lineage: Eukaryota > Metazoa > Chordata > Amphibia > Anura > Ptychadenidae > Ptychadena > Ptychadena robeensis. Next base: position 3,222,889 of record CM070037.1, on the reverse strand, counting down.
CTCAATAAACTGTTCCTTTAGCCAGCCCTTATTAGTATGTAGGAAAGCAGGGGGGCCATGGTGTGTTTGTGACCTGACAGATTGTCCTCCCACGGGTGGGGGCCCTGAGGTGTTTAACAAGTTCAGGGACACCAACTAAACCTTTGCTCTCCTTTCTGTGACTCCTCACAGGGAAGCTTTTAGAAGTCTGACTGATTATCTGTATCTGGCAGTATAAAGCTCCTCTTTACTACCAGATTATTTTGGATGCTATAACCCACACACAGGCATCTATGAATTAAAGAATGTCTACACATAATGGAGTACTTCTATGCCAGTAGGTTTGCAAGTATACAGTTCTTTACGCTGTCTCTGAGCCCAGAGACAGGGTACACACATAGAGAAGTTACAGCTACAAATGAACTGTCTCAGCCATTCAGGTGCTTTGTAGTACAATAGGATGTCTGACTTTCCAGAGCTCAATCTATAGAAGACTCTACACATAATGGGTTCTTCTACGTCAGCAGGCATGGACCTCTAGCCCCACTGCCTCGGAGGAAGTCACCTCTCATGTGATGTGATGAATTTATGTATTACCACAGAAAATTTATTAACACAATCAGTGAATTCCCTTACACAACAAGTATCACATCCAGGTCTTCCCATAGGAAGGCAGTGGAGGAGTCTGTAAACTGCATTGTACTCAAAGTACTCTGTAAACTAATTTTAGTTTGATGAGACAGATGTTATCCCTGTAGGGTCCTGCCCAGCGCAGGGGAGGTGCTAACTTTGCAGACATGGGATTCCATCTGAAAGAGAAATGAGTGGAAGTACGACTCCCCCCTTTTGCACCTGGTTTCCAATTCTCAATTTCCCCCAGGCATGGACACCAGACTTCCTCAAGGATGGCAAAGTCCACCGGAAGAGCTCACTATCACACAAAGAGCCGGTCATAAAGCCTACTACGATTTTTGGGCGAACTGAATACATTTTGTTTTTTTATTTGTTTATTTATTACTTTTTCATTACAGAGTATATATTACATATACAGGGTACAATTCACTAATCCTGCACAACAATTCAATCCTGTAACAGAACAATTACCATTGTAGTAAGGAAGTCCAAAACACTGAGCAAAAATGACTGACCCACAGTAATAACAGTAAGAGCAAATGGAAAAGGAGCAGACGTAGCTCAACCCTTCGTCTGCCCATCTGCAGCAGGTTAGCGGTGTCCCTGCAATCTATGTAAGCAAAGTGTACCCCACTTGTAATCTTATTAACATACAAAACTGAACTATTCTAACCAACTTAAGACCCCCATACACCTTACAATCTTACCATAAGATTTCTGTAAAATCAACTTTTCTTCTACTAAAACCATGTAATATAAGGAGCTTTCTAATCCTTTGAATCACTATGTATTCTATCAGGGAGGCCACTATACTACAGAGTTGTTAGTAGATCTGAAGGAAATTGTATGGAGTCATCTAAAGGTGTATAGGGAACTTTAACTAGTTCTCTCCTTACATAGTGACAAGATACACTGCAAAATGTGGATCATCTTCATTCCCCAACATAGAACAGTGTAAGGGACAGCGACCAGATAACAAGTCCAAGAATAGATGTGTCATGTTTTTTTGGGTAGAAAGATCTGAGATGTTCATGGAGGGAGCACTCATCTACCCAATTAGCCCCCGAGTTGCTCTAAGTCATACCACTTTGTGTGTTCAAATGCCTTTATGATGTCATGTAATTGGGCATTTGTGAATTCATATAACAGAAACTTTCTCCATATCTTGAAGAATGCATTTGCGCGAGAATCCTTAGCCTGAATAGTGAAAAATGTATCGAAATTTATTGCTCTGTAGCATTTGCTGTACCTCAGTGATTGTGGGTGGGGAAGGGGAGCCAGCGTTTAGCTCCCACCTAGAAAGACTGGAAGTCTGGTGTATCCACCGCCGTGGGTCACCAATTCTACTTCTCTAGAGGAGCCTGGGATCCGATTAGCATAGGTGGTCACTTATTCCCAGAACCGGTGTATGGTAGAAAAAGTCCACAGCAGATGGGTCACATTTGACCACATTTAGGGCAACTGGACAGCCTATTGACATTATTAACAGCAGGGCGGATATTAAAGGTGGGTCTCGCTCCATGACACATTGCAGATAATTGTGCAAATAGATCCCCATCCCTTTTGAATGACATAAAAAGGTATCATCTACGGACATATTTAGTAGTTTCGCCCATTTCCTCACGAATGAACCCTCAGCTGCGGAGTATCCATTATGAAGTTTACGTATGTCGCCATAGCAAGAGCAATCTGTTGAAAAGTTTGTGGGATGGAAACACTATAGGGGAGCCTAAAACCGCCAATAAAAAGGACTGAACTTGGACCTACTGCAAGAAATCCGTTGGGAGACCAGGACCAGGAGTAAGGTCAGACATCGGCAATAGCCGGAGGTCCTCACTAAAGACTACTTTTTGAATACCTTTTTGATTCCAGATAAGAAATCCCCTTAGTTGCTGACCTTGCGAGAAACCTGGTGTTGAAGTTAGAGGCATATAGGAAGACAATACCCCTGGGAGCGTGTACAATTTTCGTATTTCTCTCCATGCCAGTATGGAATCTCGCAGAATATGATGCCGTTTAATATGGATTGGGAGGAGACGCAGGGGGGTATGTAGTATTCCGCTAAGAGACCATGGGGATGAAAGCTGTGATTCAAGGTGTACATCAGAAATTCAAAAGAAGTTCTAGCTTTTTTGCCTTGTCAGAGGTGAGGGATGAGTTTATTTTTTGGACGGGGATATGATGTTAAGGGTAAAGAAACCTGGCGAAGCTCACCATTTTAAATAGGTGATATTGTCAAGAAGGGAAAATGTTGCCATCTGTTTAATTCCAAGAGAATCTTCAATAATGGGGTGGAAATTGAGATGATAGAAAAAAGTGCTACACTTGGGTATCACTATACCTAGATAGGTGACGTCCCAATCTTGGATCTAAAAGGGGCTTATACTTGCCCAGCTTTGCTCTTTGGGGGAAAGTGTATTCAAATGAATTAATTTGCTTTTGTTATAATTGATGCGTAATCCCGAAAAGGAACCATATGTATTCAGAGTATTAATCAGGAACGGAACTTTTTCTCTGGGATTGGCCAGAAACAACAAAATATCGTCAACGAACAATGTTTCTTTAATTTCTCGGAAACCTATCTGCAACCCCAGCAGAGCGTTAGACTGCATGAGAGAACTGGCTAGTGGTTCTAACTAGAAAGATTAAAGAGCATCGGAGACAAGGGACACCCTTGTCTTGTGTCTCTATGCAGGCGAATCAGCTGGGCAGCTGCTTCTGGTAGTAGCAAAGAGGCTTCTGGGGTAGAGTACATTGCCTGTAAATAATGCATGAATGGACCCAGAAAGCCCAAATGGGTCAGTACCGACTGCATCCAAAGCCAGTTGATGTTGTCAAACGCTTTTTCAGCATCCAACGTCAACAAGGCCTATGATGATAATAATTCCGGATGGAGTTGGTAGTATTCCATAGCTACCAGCACTTTTCTAGTATTGCAAACCCATGATCGTCCAGGAACAAATCCTGATTGTACATCTGATACAAGTCTAGGAAGAAAAGTAGCTAAGCGGTTGGCAAAGATCTTGGAGAAAATATTTACATCCAGATTAAGAAGGTATATAGGTCGGTAGGAACCAGGGAGGAGAGGATCTTTACCAGGTTTGGGTAGTAGCTTGAAAAAGGCCTTGTTTCCAGTAGGAGGATACCTTTTTGTTTCCAATTCTTTAGAATAGGGTATCCCTAGTCACTCAAAATCATATAGAATTCTGCAGTAAACCCATCAGGGCCTGGGGATTTATGATTGGATAAATGGCGCATGACTGTTTGTATTTCCTCCACTGTGAGGGGCGCATTCAAAAACTGTGTCTCGTCTCCCGATAGGGAGAGGAGATTGATTTTGTCCAGAAATGCTTTCGCAGCTTTGTCATCATACGGTTAAGGGGAGTATAAATTTGCAAAGAATGCCTGCATCTCTCTAGCTATACCGTCATTGCCGATTATGAAGATCAGATGCGGTGCAGAGCTTAGTGTTATGTATAGGGGGTGTGCGAGTTTTTATCAAGTTCGCCAGGAGACCAGACTTATAAGGCCAGACTTATTACCATTACAAAACAGCTCTGCATGTTTAGTGTATCGGATACGCTCGTCATACTGCGCAATCCAGTGGTCAGCAGTTTGTTTACAATGGAGCCAGAGTCTTCTTGGAGTCAGCAAGAGTCGATTTATATTTTGTATAGGCTTGTCTTGCGGCTAGGCAAGAAAACGTATATTGCTGCAGGATATTCTTTTTCAAAAAGGTAGCATACGCTATGGTTTTACCTCTCAAGACGACCCTCTCAAAACAAGACTGCTCCATATGCTCTTTGTTACAGGCAGTGTATTCCCACCACCATTGGATCAATTCGGCCCTAAATTTATCATCGTGCAGTTAATAGGATGGGAAATTCCAGTTGCCTGTATGTTTAGGTGCTCCCAGGTCACAAATGAGTAAGGAAACGGGTGAATGGTGGGATATGACAATTGCCTCTATATCAGCTTGAGTAATATGCAGTAATAGAGCAGAATTGTCAAAGTCAATGCGTTAATGCGTGAAAAAAAAGGAGAAATCCCTCTCCAAAGGGTGTAGATGCCTTCAAACATCAGTCACAACTGTGGCTTGAATGAGGTGAAAGAGATTAGCATCCTGTGGGGGCAATGATTGTATACGTTAAGCAGCCACATGAGAGTGGTCCTCAGATGTTACAGGAACTGCATTAAAGTCTCCACCAAGGAGAAGGGCCCTATCTGCAGGATGGTTTAATAGCAATATTCTGAGCTTCGTACAGAAAGACATGTTGTTGACATTTGGACCATATGAGTTAATCAAGCATAACTTTGTGCCATGGAGATCTATGTCCGCCGATGCCCACCTCCCCTCATCCATGTCTTTAGACCAATGGATAAATGAGTAAGGCAGGGGCATAGGGACATAGGCGAGCATTAAAGGTAAATCAGTATAGGTAAACCTCATATATAAAGAGAAGGTGAACGTCCCAGCTGAACAATGCACCTTCTTTGGAAAGGAGAGCAATGGGGCACTGTATGTTAAAATGGTGGTAGGTAATACCAAGAGGTACCTGAAGAGGGAGTCCCGTAATTTCCCTCGTTCAAGTGATTTTGTAAGGAAAGAGCATAAATGAACATAAACAATTATCTCTTAGAATCCTGTAAGATCATCACAAGAGATGATCCCCATGTCTGAAACTTCCCTATTTCCCTATGAGTAGACTGCACAGAAAAACCTTTCACTATCCAGAATATTTTGCGGCTTTAGCCACAGTGAGGTGGTCAATGTGCGAGGTGGTCGTTGTTGAAGACAGCGATCATTTCGAACCCGGTAACCCCCCTTCCGCCCTGAACAGGCAATAGAATAATTGAATTCAAGTAAACATTGCCCCAAATAGCAGGCAACGGGAAATGATGCACAGTGTAATCAACCCCCCACCCAACAGGATGTTGTATAACTGGCAGTTCAGCATAAATGGCATACATGACCAGAATCAGCGGTCCTGAGAGACTTTGCTTGTCGGTGAACTCGCAGGATCGCAAGATACTGCAGAGCAAAGCGAATCTTGCGGCGGAACCGTTCTCCACAGTTGCAGATGGAGATGAAAGCCTTCCGTTTCTTGGTGACTTCCTCCTAGTAGTCCGCAGAGAGCAACAGCTTACAGTCATCAATGCACAATCCCTTGATCGCGGTCATAGGATCGCTGAGCGATTGTTGAAGTCAAGGTAACGCGCTATGATGGGACATAGCAATTTGGATTTGCTGTTTGGGGCTCCAATCCTGTGTGCACATTCAGCTTTGCATGGAGTTGGGATGCCAAGCACCTCAGGTGGGGTGATGGTACATACATGCATTACATCAGTGGCTTTGTGTGTTTCAGGAAATCCGATTATACGCAGGTTGTTCCTGCGTGACCAATTTTCAAGATCCTCATATTTGTCATGTAGATCTGCCAGCCTGTGTTCCACAGCAGCGTGGGTAGAGGTAGCTTGGTTTAAGGCCTCCTCCATGTTACCAGCAGTTTGTTCCAGCACGCCAATCTTTGCTGTGTGCTCAGCCTCAGTTCCTCCCTTATGGGAGCCATTTGTGAGTGGACAGCCTCAGCTAGTGCTAGCTCTTGCTTAATATGCGAAGCTACAGCCAAGGCCATTTTCTTATAATTGATGCGTGCAGTGTAGTCTCACTCACCCACAGAGTCATCAGCATCTCCACGGTGCACGGCGTCTGTGGTCTCCGCCATGTTGATTTTTGCCGGGTATCTGTCCCTCTGCTTCTGGGGGGTATTTTTCTGTCCGTATTTGGATAAAAATGGTGCATTGTTATTCCCACTTTCTGACCCTTTCTCCTTCCCACTCTCTGTATGTGCGCCTTGTTAAGTAGTTCTTGTTCTGTAACTGTTGTCGCTCTAATGATTGTAAGATTTGCACTTGCACTGATTGTAAGAGTTGAGCTTTATACCCCATAACCTGCATCTTGTGCAGGATGTGTTCCAGCAGTTTGTAGGACATCGGTCCTTTTCTTCGGTCTTTGCAGTGTGTCTGGCCCGGTCTGAATATCGTCAGATGTCATAAATTTGACCACGTGATCCTCTTGTTTAAAGTGATTCTGCCAATCGCAGACTTTGTTATTGAAACATTTAATTTCTTTGCATTGCTTTGTTAAAAAAAATGCTCCCAATGTGTCAAAAATACATTACTATTGCCTAGTTTGTCACATGGCAATGCCTGGATTTCTGCACTGCAACGATGGCTAAATATTCTGTACGAGCACAGGAAGTACATTCATGCAAATTGTTTGATTAAAAAATCAACGGCTACCTTGTTGGCGCTGGTTTCTGATCTTGGACTGTCCGACTCTGCTTGCTGTCTGTACTGACCTCTGCTCTAAGGTAGGGTGCTTTGTGTGCTGAAATCCTGGGGATAACCAAGGTCAGCTAGGCATATTGTGTCTCTGAAAACCGCAGTGGTGATTGGGGTATCCTACCTGAAAGGAGAATGCTGATCCCCCTGGACCCTGGATGTGTACACACATTTTACATTACCCTGTACAGCCAGACTCGATTTTCTCAAAATTTTTTCACGAGAAATAAATCTTACATGAATCATGTGACAGGGTGTATGTGTGTGCGGGATCTAGTGAGTGTTAATGGGGGAAAGGTGATAGTACAAGGATTCCAGGTCCTCATGGGTGGGTAGTTTGTTTTGTATAACGTTTCCCGCACTCAGGGCAGGAATATGGTTTCTACCCTGTGTGAGATCTTTGATGTCTGACAAGGACTGATTTATGTGAAAAACATTTCCCGCAGTCAGGGCATGAATATGGCTTCTCTCCTGTGTGAGATCTTTGATGTGTGACAAGGATCGATTTTCTTGAAAAACGTTTCCCGCACTCAGAGCAGGAATAAGGCCTCTCTCCTGTGTGAGATCTTCGATGTGTGACAACGTGTGATTTCAGTGAAAAACATTTCCCACACTCAGGGCAGGAATATGGCCTCTCTCCTGTGTGAGTTCTTTGATGTCTGACAAGGTGTGTTTTCAGTGAAAAAAATTTCGGACACTCAGGGCAGGAATACGGCTTCTCTCCTGTGTGAGATGTTTGATGTCTGACAACGTGTGATTTCAGTGAAAAACATTTCCCACACTCAGGGCAGGAATACGGCTTCTCTCCTGTGTGAGATCGTTGATGTTTGACAAGGTTTGATTTACGTGAAAAACTTTTTTTACAGTCATTGCAGGAATATGGCTTCTGTCCTGCTTGAGATTGAGGAGATAGATAAATATGAATGAAACCTTTTCTACCTGTAGAACTAGAAAATGTCTTCTCTCTCAGAAATTCAGCACCATCCTGCACAGTGCAAGGGAGCGTCAATGGTGTATGGGCACTGTGGAGTTCCCCATTGATTGGTGAGCTTTTTGTATTTCCTCTTACACAACCTCTTGTGATGGCACCATCTTCCATCTTACAATCTGGATAAAATGAGAGATAATTTTGAGGGAATTTCTCCATGGTGAGTCCTGAAATATATATAAAAATCATGATCAATAGGTATAAGTGGGATAGGTCACCAAAACTAATCTGGCTTATATGAACAGATTTTGTATGTGAATGTTCAGCCAGCTGGGAGACTTTCACTTTTCAGTCAGAACACTTCTACACTGATATCCTTGTCAGAAGAGAAGGAACAATGGGGATCAGGAAGTTCATAATCCTCACACCACCACAAACCTAAGCACCGGATCATGTGATCACAGTTATATCTAGCAGAGCTTCTTCTGGGGTTTCAGTCTTAAGGTTAATGAGGGAAATTCTCAGATCGCCAGTAAAGCATAATCTGTATTACAACAATTCCCAGTAACATATATGCAGGTGACCATTCCCAGTAACAGAGCAGAGATACAGCAGAATGTATTACGTCTCACCTGTGCTGATCTCTGTAGGGGTTTCCTCCTCACTGAATGTCCCCACCATCCCAGCCTCCTCCGTATATTGCTGATCATTCCTTACATACGTCTCTTCTACTTCACCTTCAACTTTAATGTTCCTCAGATCTTCACCCTAAACCAACAGAATGTCAGATAATAACATCTCTAAATATCAGAATATTTTCACAGCTCACAGTGTTCAGTCACATTATTGGAGCCTCAACTCCACCTACCTGATCATGGTGAGCGGTGGTGAGACTGTCATGTGTGGGATCCTGTGAATCCAGAGGACGGGGACATCTCTGTGGTGGGTTCCTGTTATTAGGGGTCTCCATCATATCCTTATATCCATCTGAAAACTCCTCCATCACACTATACTCCTCATCCTCCTCCTTATATTCTTGTTTAATAACAATATTATAATCCTTGAGGTTTGAACTCTGTAATGTATAATAAATATTTATTGTTACAAACAGGCTTATGTATAGTGATCAATTATGGTAAATCATCTACCTGATTATGATGAGGGATGGTGTCACCTACCTGTGTGGGATCCTGGGTATCCAGTAGACGGGGACATCTCTCTGGTGGGTTCCTGTTATTAGGTATTTCCATCACACCGTACTCCTCATCCTCCTCCTCACACTTTTCTTTAATAACCATGTTATAGTCATTTTGTTTTCCACCCTGAACATAGAAGAGACAGAGACATCCTGACACCTTATAGGAACCTGACACACACAATGATACAGTCACCATCCAGACTCATCCCGCGTCTGTTACTGGATAATGTCCCACAATTCCCGGTCACCTCTCCTGTCAGCAGACCAATCATCTTGTAGGTGACATCTAGGATTTTCTTCTTCTGGTGTCCCACAAGATTTAGTGACCCACAAGGCACTGTGACGGTCATATGATCCCCAGACATCAGAAGAGGAAATCTCTGTATGAAGAAAACAAAAGAAATATGTGACCTCCCAGAATCCCCCTCACCTCTATGGTCAAGTCTGAGTATTATAAATAGAGATGAGAGTGATGTCATGTGACCTCCCAGAATCCTCCTCACCTCTCCGGTCAGCAGGTAGATGATGTCCAGGGTGAGGTCCAGTATCTTCTCAGTCATGTGACTCTGGTCCTTGTCCATCTCCATTAATGTTGTCATGTGATCTATACAGCTTTCCCTGTAAATGGATAGTGAAGAATTATCTGGACTGCATTGGCTGTATATAAGAATGGGACTGTAGAGGGTTATGTGGTGGGATTCCTATTTTTTTAATTGCACATGTAAATAACACAGCCATTAGGTGATGCGATTTATTTTCCAAAATTTTTCTGCATATATCCATCCTGGCGGACTTGTCTATCGAACACTCACTTCCTGTCATGTATCTGCCACATATTTCCTTACTGTGCCTTTTACTAGAACCGTGTTTCCCTGCCTCTAGGGTACCTGTTACTGGGGGAACCTGCCCAATAGTTGGGTCTGTGTACATTACTGCAGGTCACTTATATATGTCTATCATTATTAATATCTTTATGTTGTTGGTAATAACTATCTGTTCCCGGTATAATATTCATGTCATAGATACCGGACTGACACTCAAGGTTTGGGATGACGTTTAATACTCCTGCCACCTTATGTCCTTTCACTCGCCTCTGGTGACCATAGTTCAAAACCCAGCATTCCCCCCGGGATGCCAGTCCCCTAGAGGTTTTGGATGGTGGCTGGCCTCAGGAGGGTCTACAACCTCACCTCCATCGAGGGATCTCTTTAGAGACATTGCGTTCCAATCATAAGGCACTGCCCAGCAAAATTTTCAGCTACATTCAATTGAAACACTTTTTCTCCTCCACATTGAAGTTTACAGACTCCCCTAAATCCCTCACGCCATTTGAACGATTCTGTCTCCAGACACCCTTGGGAAAGGGCGCGGTTACCCTTATTTATAAGTAAGTGCTAGCCTCTAATTCCAGCCATCCTTTACCCAACGTCTCCAAATGGGAAGCTGACCTGGGAAGGACCTTGGAGCTCCCGCAGTGGCAACAGATCTGGGAGACGGTAGCCAAGGGATCTGTCAATGTGACCTTTAACGAGACAAACTACAAAGTCCTACTCCGGTGTTACTTGGTGCCCTCTCGGCTAGCCAAAATAAATCCCAATGCCTCTTCCCTTTTCTTAAGAGGGTGTACAGCAGAGGGGACATTACGTCACATCTGGTGAGACTGCCCCAAAATCAAACCCTTTTGGTCGGGTGTCTACCAAAAGACTGTCTATACAGTCCTCGGCCACAGCATATGTAAAGATCCGTTTGAGGCTCTCCTGGGTTTGAAACCGTCTAATTGTACATTCGTTCAGTTGAAACTACTGACTTTCATTTTTACAGCTGCTAAGCTAATCCTGGCTAAGGCATGGTGGTCAGGTACTCCAACGGTTGCCCAAGTGAAGGCAAAAGTAGCCTGGTTCTCAACTAATGAGAAAATGAAGGCACAGCTGAATGACACCATAGCCAAATTTGAAAGGGTCTGGACTACGTGGTTGGAATTCTACCACGACCAAGGCCTGGATGCCTGCTTGCCTACCACCTGACTTTAACGGCAAGGAATTCAAGAAGAACCCTCGTATGGAGGGTACGACCCATGTAGGTAGCCTACTCTGGGACGTGACCCCCCTCTCTCCTTCTCTCTATGTTTCTACTCCTTAAACTTTCTCTTTTCTCCTAGTTGAGCCCCCTGGTCTGTTGCCGGGTGCTCGAAGTTTCCATGTTTATCATGTGGTTATTTTTGTTTTGTTTTTCATTCTTTTTGCTCTTCTATTATTTTGGTCTGTCAACAGTCTGTGTTGAGTGAATGCTATGGTGTATAGCATCCTATTTTCCCCATCCATAACTCGTTACTAATGACTCAGACCAGATGCATATATTTTATTTTTGATAGCATTAATATTATTTTGCTGTAATTCTTTGTATCTGTATGATTACATTTGTTGCAATTTCCAATAAAAATTTATGACTGATATATTACATTTCCGGCCAGACACGATGTCTAACAGGGCTCTGGTATGGACAGGAGGAGGGGCAAACTCACTTTCTTCCTGGCCTAAACGGGGTAAAGCTAAAACCTATGAATAAAAGTAAACACATTAGAAATGACTAAAATAAATCTCTCACCTATTTAGGACTTTAACTGGAGCCACATGGTTAACTCATCTACTGTCATCAACAAAATAAATCTCCACATACGTTTATCAACATTTTACTGTACAAAGGGATTTTAACATATTTATAATATGAAATCATAAAATATACACAATTCCGCTCCTATACCCAGCTTTATCAGTGTTATATTGGTCCTACTACCATATTCATTGTCCTGTCCGAATCAGCATTCTGTATGGGAACATAGCAATTTACTAACTGATTTAAGGGTGGTAGAACAGTTAATCAATTTGAGATCAGACTTAATTTATATATAATCTACTAGCTGTAGTGCTGTTCAGGAGCTTTTCTATCAACATACATACATCAACATCTTTATAATAGATGGTCCTCCTCCTCACCTACAAGGAGAACTGTTATTTAGTCTTTTGAGTTCTGTCACAGATATCGGAAGAAAGATAAATACTACAGAGATCTTCTACTCTGAAAAAAACTTTCAACTAAATTTTTGGGATGCCCAAGAGAGGCTACAGGCAGAACAAAAGTAATCATATCCAATATTAAGATCCATTCCAGCCATGGGGAGGATAGAAGGGTCATAAAGTACCAGCTTGTCAGGTAAGGTTGGGTAGGATTATGGAGACTGTTTCTTTATTTAGACTGCAGGGTCTTCAGGTCATTGAGTATTTCTTGCACAGGGTGTAGGTAGCCCTCCCTGCAGCTATGTGGTCATTGAAGCTGCGGAAATGACAAGAGGGTCAGGGACCTGGGGGACATGGTAATAACCAGCCAAATCCATCAAATGCTCAGCACTGTAAACCCCATCCTCATTATACATGGATGATCTGTATGTGTAATACACCCTCTCTGAGGTAAGTCCTTCCTCTCACCATACTATACATGATAGGAATAACAATAATCTGTGACAATATGTTGTAATGACAGGAAGGACAGGCAACTTTCTGGGCATGCAGGTTGGAAAAAGGGGGGGGGGCTGAGCAACTCCTTCAGGACAAAGTGGTGGTAGGTCTTCATGCTGGAGGTAATGTACATCTGATTTTCCTTTCCCAAGGTGTCCCATTGATATATCCCCATCACACACTGGAGGTAGATCTGGGTGTGATATAAAATAATATCGTATTACCTCCTCTGCTGCCAGTCCCAGCAATGTCTCCTCTACACTTCCCCCACAATCACCTCACAGATGACACTTCCATGTCTGGGAAGGTTCTCATTAATCCAGATCATGGTATATGGAGGATGAGAACAGACATGACAGGGGTTACTGGGTGTAATACAAAATAATATCTTCTTACCGTGGAACTGTCTCTTCAGATAACAAAGTATGGGTTGGGTTATACGTAGACAGGAAGTGATGTTTGGTATAAGCAGGAAATGACCTGCGAGACGTGAAGCTCCGTGAGCTGCTTGTAGAGGAGACATTGCTGGGACTGGCAGGAGAGGAGGTAATAAGATATTATTTTATATTACACCAAGTAACCCCTGTCATGTCCATCCTTATCCTCCATATTCCATGATCTGGATGAATGAGAACCTTCCCAGACATGGAGGTGTCATCTGTGAGGTGATTGTGGTGGAAGTGCAGAGGAGACATTGCTGGGACTGGCAGCAGAGGAGGTAATAAGATATTATTGATTATTACACCCAGTAACCACCGTCATGTCCGTCCTCATCCTCTATATACCATGATCTGGATGAGAGAACCTTCCCAGACATGGAAGTGTCATCTGTGAGGTGATTGTGGGGGAAGTGTAGAGGAGACATTGCTGGGACTGGCAGCAGAGGAGATAATACGATATCATTCTATATTACACCCAGTAACCTCGTCATGCCTGTCCTCATCATTCATATACCATGATCTGGATGAATGAGAACCTTCCCAGACATGGAAGTGTCATCTATGAGGTGATTGTGGGGAAAGTGTAGAGGAGACATTGCTGGGACTGGCAGCAGAGGAGGTAATAAGATATTATACCCAGTATCCCCCAGTGATGTCCGTCCTCATCCTCCATGGTCCCTGTGACATATTTAATCACTAATGTGTATAGAATGGAACGTAACCCCTTTTAGGGTCAGACTTTTTAGGTGGGTTGGCGGTGACTATAATTACCCTGGCAGACATTTGTTTATCCTGCTTCAAGGAGGAGGCAGGTAGTCGAAATTTCAGCTGAAAGTTCTATTCATGTTAGAAGATCTCTGCAGTATTTCATTCTCCTCCAATGTCTGTGACAGATCTCTGAGGGATAAATATCAGATCCCCTTGTGGGTGGTGAGGAGGACCAGTGAGAGATGAGAGGTAACAGCAGAAGATTTGCTGAAGTGGGGTGATACTCTGATTTGCGGGTGATCACTCACACGCCCCATAACAGGGTGTAAAGCCCCCCATAGACGGGCCGATTCCCAGCCATAGTTGTGGCCGACCAACCGCCGTGCTTGCTGCCGCCGAGCACATAAAGGTCGGTCGGCTGCAACTATAAGGGAGCCCACCTTGAGGATCTGACAAAAAGAGCCGGCAGGTTGGATCGCACACGGATCCGTCCTGCTGGTTCTTTTTCTGCCCGATCCTCCCATCCTGCGCTGCAGGCTGTTAACTCGGAGGAGAAGTCTCCTCCCCCTCCGAGTTAATTGGCTACAGTCTGACAGGAATCACGTGTGTTAGTGGAACACACAGGATTCCTGTCCGTTCTGTAGCCGAGGAGTCTGCTTAAAGTTGGCCATAGATCGGGACATCTATGGCCAGCTTTAGCTGCATAGAGGACATTGTTATCATTCTTTTCTCATATTATAAAGATTAACCTCTATTCCATTGTTATACACACAGTGCAGACTCTGCAAGCGAGCTGTCAGAGGAAAGAACAGCAGCCTATTGGCTCTCAATGCTGTCAGTTCTCTTCCCCTCTCCTCTGATTGCACACAGCATCCCCTCCCCTATTATATCTATATAGGTTTCTGTATAGGAGTTGTGTGTGTCATTTAGGTTATATTGCCATGCCGGCACTTTCAGAAAAGTAAGTGGGGTATTGGGTTTCAGTTTGGTCACTCGGTCTCTAAAAGGTTTGCTGACACTGATCTATGGCATGAGTATTATACCGAGAACAGGTAGTTATTACCAACAACATGAAGATATTAATATTAGTGACCTGCAGTAATGTGCAGTCCCAACTATTAGGTAGTTTCCCTCAGTAACAGGTACCCTAGAGGCAGGGAAACAAGGTTCCAGTAAAAGGCACAGAGTAGCAGATACAGTGGCTTGCAAAAGTATTCACCCCCTTGAACTTATCCACATTTTGTCACTTTACAGCCACAAACATGAATGAATTTTATTGGAATTTCATGTGAAAGACCAATACAAAGCGGTGTACACGTGAGAAGTGGAATGAAAATTATACATAATTCCAATTTTTTTTACAAATAAATAACTGCAAAGTGGGGTGTGCGTAATTATTCAGCCCCCTGAGTCAATACCAGCTTTGCACATCTAGAGACTGAAATCCTCGCCCATTCTTCTTTGCAAAACAGCTCCTGCTCAGTCAGATTAGATGGACAGCGTTTGTGAACAGCAGTTTTTAGATCTTGCCGCAGATTCTCGTTTGGATTTAGATCTGGACTCTGACCATTCTCTGGGCCATTCTTATACATGGATATGTTTTGTTTTAAACCATTCCATTGTTGCCCTGGCTTTATGTTTAGGGTCGTTGTCCTGCTGGAAGGTGAACCTCCGCCCCAGTCTCAAGTCTTTTGCAGACTCCAAGAGGTTTTCTTCCAAGATTGTCCTGTATTTGGCTCCATCCATCTTCCCATCAACTCTGACCAGCTTCCCTGTCCCTGCTGAAGAGAAGCACCCCCAGAGCATGATGTTGCCACCACCATATTTCACAGTGGGGATGGTGTCTTCAGAGTAATGTGCAGTGTTTCTGCCACACATAGCGTTTGCATTTTGGCCAAAAAGTTCCATTTTGGTCTTATCTGACCAGCGCACCTTCTTCCACATGTTTGCTGTGTCCTCCACATGGCTTGTGGCAAACTGCAAACGGGACTTCTTATGCTTTTCTGTTAACAATGGCTTTCTTCTTGCCACTCTTCCATAAAAGCCAACTTTGTGCAGTGCACGACTAATAGTTGTCCTACGGACAGATTCCCCCACCTGAGCTGTAGATCTCTGCAGCTCGTCCAGAGTCCTCTTGACTAAATTTTTGATCAGTGCTCTTCCTGTTCGGCCTGTAAATTTAGGTGAACGGCCTTGTCTTGGTAGGTGTACAGTTGTGCTATACTCCTTCCATTTCTGAATGATCGCTAGAACAATGCTCCGTGGGATGTTCAAGGCTTTGGAAATCTTTTTGTAGCCTAAGCCTGCTTTACATTTCTCAGTAACTTTATCCCTGACCTTTCTGATGTGTTCTTTGGACTTTATTGTGTTGTTGTTCCCAATATTCTCTTAGACAACCTCTGAGGCCGTCACAGGGCAGCTGTATTTGTACTGACATTAAAATACACACAGGTGCACTCTATTTAGTCATTAGCACTCATCAGGCAATGTCTATGGGCAACTGACTGCACTCAGACCAAAGGGGGCTGAATAATTACGCACACCCCACTTTGCAGTTATTTATTTGTAAATAGTTTTTGGAATCATGTATGATTTTCGTTCCATTTCTCACGTGTACACCACTTTGTATTGGTCTTTCAATAAATTCCAATAAAATGGATTCGTGTTTGTGGCTGTAATGTGACAAAATTTGGAAACGTTTGAGGGGACCAAATACTTTTGCAAGCCACTGTACATAACAGATCTGCCAGGAAGGATGTAGATATAGAAAGTCTGCATTTTACAATACACACAAAAAGCATAAAATGTGATTGTAAATTTTCCTTCGTTCAATTTAAAAAACAGGGAGCCCCCTACAGTCCCCATCCTGATCTACAACCAGTTCTGTCCAGATAATTCTTCACTATCCATCTACAGGCAAAGCTGCATAGATCACATGACCACATCAATGGAGATGGACAAGGACCTGAGTCACATGACTGGGAGTATACTGAACCTCACCCTGGAGATCATCTACTTGCTGACCGGAGAGGTGAGGAGGATTCTGGGAGGTCATATGACATCAGTTTTATCTCTATTATTAATATACATACCTGATGGGAGAGGTGAGGAGGATTCTGGAAGGTCACATGATGTCACTCTTATCTCTATTAACCTCTCTAGTGGTTGAGACGAGCCTAGTTTGTTCGGCGGTTGGGTTCGCCCCAACCACTAGGGCATCGGGTACATCCAGCTGAAAGCTGCAGCGGTTGTCTACATTGTCATAAATGATGCCGGCTGTGTGGACAGGGGCGGGGGGAGGGCAGGAATTGCCAGCAGTGTATAAAGTGTATAAACGGTGAGGTACGCTGCTAGGGAGGATAATACCATAGAGGTGAGAAAGATTCTGGGAGGTCACATGATATTTGGTTTTCCATACAGAGGTTTCCTCTTCTGATGTCTGGTGATCGTATAACCATCACAGTGCCTTGTGGCTCACTAAATCTTGAAGGACACAACAAGAAGAAAATCCTAGATGTCACCTACAAGATGATTGGTCTGCTGACAGGAGAGGTGAGCCGGGAATTGTGGGACATTATCCAGTAACAGATGCGGGATGTGTCTAGATGGTGACTGTATCATTGTGTGTGTCGGGTTCCTATAAGGTGTCAGAATGTTTCTGTCTATTTCTCCATGGAGGAGTGGGAGTATGTAGAAGGACACAAGGATCTCTACAAGGACATTGTCATGATGGAGGATCAGCCGCCCCTCACATCACCGGGTAAGAGGAGATTTTATTGTACAGGAGAGAGCAGTATGGAGGATCCCCCTATACCCCCATCATCTGATAAACACATAGACACAATGTATTCAGTCAGTGTGTGTGTTTCCTACAGATGGATCCAGTAACAGGAACCCACCAGAGCGATGTCCCCATCCTCTGGATTGCCAGAGTCCCACACAGGAAGGTCACACCATCCCTCACCATGATCAGGTAGGTGATTTACCATCATTGGTCACTATACATAAGCCTGTGTGTTACAATAAATATTTTATTATACATTACAGAGTGCAAACCTCAAGGATGATAATATTGTTATTAAACAAGAATATAAGGCGGAGGATGGGGAGTATGGTGTGATGGAAGAGTTTTCAGATGGATATAAGGAAATGATGGAGAGCCCTAATAACAGGAACCCACCAAAAAGATATCCCCGTCCTCTGGATTCCCAGGATCCCACACAGGAGGGTCACACCATCCCTCACCATGATCAGGTAGGTGATTCACCATCATTGATCACTATACATAAGCCTGTTTGTTACAATAATTTTTTTATTTTACATTACAGAGTGCAAACCTCAAGGATGATAATAATGGTATTAAACAAGAATATAAGGCGGAGGATGAGGAGTATGGTGTGGTGGAGGAGTTTTCAGATGGATATAAGGATATGATGGAGACCCCTAATAACAGGAACCCACCAGAGAGATGTCCCTGTCCTCTGGATTCCCAGGATCCCACACAGGACGGTCAAACCACCCCTCGCCATAATCAGGTAGGTGGAGTTTAGGCTCCAATAATGTGACTGAACACTGAGCTGTGAAAATATTCTGATATTTAGAGATGTTATTATCTGACATTCTGTTGGTTTAGGGTGATGATATGAGGATCATTAAAGTTGAAGATGAAGTAGAAGACATGTATGTAAGGAATGATCAGCAATATGCGGAGGAGGCTGGGATGATGGGGGGATTCAAAGAGGAGGAAACCCCTACAGAGATCAGCACGGGTGAGACATAATACATTCTACGGTAGCTCTGCTATGTTACTGCTCACTGATTGGTCCTGAATAGGGTGAAAGCTACAGGTATACAAACATAGATTGAGTTTCTCTTCATTTCCTCTACAAACAGACTCAATGTTATTTTCTTTTTTTTTAAACTGTTTATTTATCATAAAAAATATTTTAACAAGTTCAAGAACTGAAACAAACTACACAATAGAGAATAACCAATCACATAAAAAAGCGAAGCAAACTTTAGAGAGGGTTGAGGAATGTGTGGATTACAGTGAACAAGGCATATCAATAACAGGTGCAATTTGACTAATAATAGCAGAATCATGTAGATGGTAATAAATCAACTGAGTGATCCTAGATCAAAACAAGTAGAAAAAAGAAATGAGCAGCGAGAGAAGAAGAAGAAGTTAGTGAACCACCAGTTCACCACTCTAGGTTCTGCCGCAGAACAGTTAAGGGGATCCCAGATCATCCCACCTCTCCCAGGTCCTGTTGTCAGAAAAGTTGGGCGGGGGGAGGCAAAGGTTAGGGGTGTTAAGGGAATCTGAATTTCAAAAATCCTAATGAGCAACCCATGCAGCACTGTCCAGAAAGGAATAGTCCCAGAAAGGGAAGGAGGGTATCCAGGGTCATATACCAATGGAAAAGGTTCTTATATTGATTTTCCTTGCAAAGCGTGCACATGGATGACTTCGCTGCTCTCGGCCAAATGATTAGACAAGTCTTATGCGGAATTTCCATCCCCAGGGCTCAAAACAAGTGTTATAATAGGAAAGATAAGGAGTAATTTAACATTTACAGGATGCTGCTCCAAGTAACCTTCCCTCTTGGTTACCACACACCTAGCTTTGTAATTGTGAACTGTGATCACATGACCTGCTGTCAAGTCTTGTGGAGGTGATAAGATAATGCATCTCCTGGTCACTCTTCTGATAAGGATGTTAATGTAGCTGGTTGGACTTCCACATAGAATATCTTTTCATATAATGCCTGGCATACACATGCCGATAAGCAGCCGATTTTTCACCTGACCGTCGGGCGTGCGCAATCGGCGGCTTGTCGGCGTGTGCCCACATGGGGCGACAGATCCCTGTCGCCCCACAGCTCGGCCGGCCAGAGAACAGACATGTCCGATCTTCTCTGGTCGATGCAAGCCGATGCCATTAGCTTCAATGAAGACCAGCGTCTTCATTGAAGCTAATGGCCGGCACACAAAGGGTGCCGGCCGACTGAAGCAGCCCCATAATGCACCAGGAGGCAAACGTGATGACGTCATCACGTTTGCATTCCGGTGCATATCGGAGCATGTCTGTCAGCACCCATCTGTGGGTGTATGGCAGGCATTAGCCTACCTGGTCCAGTTGAAATCTTAATTTCGGTGACCTATCACACTTCTACCAATTCATAACGGTTCTTTTTATATATTTCAGGACACACTATGGAGAAATCCCCCAAGAATCATCTCTCGTTATCTATAGATTGTAAGATGGAAGATGAGGACATCACAGTAGATTGTTTAGGAGGACAGACAATGACCTCACCTATCAATGAGGGACACCACAGTGCAGACACACCATTGAATGACTCTGAGCTCCCTCACACTGTGCAGGATGGTGCCGGAATTCTGGGGGACAAGACAATTTCTAGTCTTCACACTAGGTTTAGTGAACGTTTTCTTTCTAAACAAAGACTTTCCTGCAACGAGTGTAATAAATACTTCTCTAACAAATCAGTCCTTGTCAGACATCAGAGATCTCATACAGGAGAAAAACCTTATCCTTGCTCAGAGTGCGGGAAATGCTTTTTAAATAAATCAGATGTTGTCAAACATCAAAGATCTCACACAGGAGAAAAGCCGTTTCCTTGTTCTGAGTGTGGGAAATGTTTCTCAAGTAAATCAGACCTTGCCAGACATCTAAGAACCCACACTGGAGAGAGGCCATATTCCTGTCCAGAGTGTGGGAAACATTTCTCACAGAAGACCCATCTTTCTTTCCACCAAAGAACTCATACGGGAGAGAAGCCGTATTCCTGCTCTGAGTGCGGGAAATGTTTTTCAGTAAAGTCTTCTTTTACTGCACATCAGAGAACTCATAGCTCTACTCATAACACTTTAATTGAATAATCAGTGTTAATTAAAGACTTTTATTTCCTGTCTTTTTTATTCTGCTAAATCGCAGGGGAGCCAATCACTGCTGGCTGAGATGCTCATGTAACTGTCTGATCACCAGCAGAAGCTTCAAGGAAAGATTTTTAGGATGAGATCTAAATATTGGCTGCGAAGGAGACTACAAATCAGGAATGATAATGATACTGCAGCAGTCATCATCCTGCACAGCCATCTTCATTTTATTACCTTCTGGTGGAAAGTGATATTTTATAGATGTAATATTTCATATATACCAGATAAACCCCAGAAATATATGAAGGACATTATATGTATAAACTAATGAATGTCAAATATGTATTTTCCAACAATTCTTTGAGCTCATGGATAAAAGTCTGTCTTCAGATTTGTATTATAAGATCTTTCTCTTTATTTCTCTTTCTAACACTACTAGATGATTCTCTCATACTTCTGAGATTCCTCAGCTACCCGCCCATGAGGATCTGGAATCCTATCTCTTTTCCCTCTCATTACGGCTCTAATTACACAGCACAGGTGCGGGACATTATGATGGGGTAACATTTTGTCCCCCCCCCCCCTTTATCATCCACCTGTGTATATCAGCCCTTTCACTCGCTAGATTACACATACTCCCTGTCACATGATTCATGGGGTAGGTACCACCATCTTCACTTTATCAGCTGACTGGTCTGCTAATCCTCCATATCCTAGTGTGGGCAGAATTGTGTTATCATCTTGGTGGAAACAAATTAGGAGAGACTCCATAGATACAAAGGGATGACTTTTTTTATCCTTTTCTTTAACAGTGGAAATTTGGAATTGACTACTTCCTTGCTGTTCCTGCTTGACCAATCACTTTTGGAGGGTGGTGGACCTCCCTGTGTGAGGAAGATCATTTCTTCTTGGCCTACACACTGGGGGTTATATAAAGAGAAAGCCCAGAGGTCTAGGACTACCTGGAGGTGGGCCGAGGCCCAGAACCACTGTCCACGGCCAAAGGCTGAAAAAATCTCCCCTACCTCGGTAGGGGACTTTCACGGTCAGCAAGTTTAGGTCATACAAGTCAATAAATAAGATATACCGATGAGCAACACAAGAATAAAATGTTGTAAATTAATCTGTATTCTTGGCCAGTTTTCACAGTGGGTACCGATTACAGGTTTTGAAGTTGAGCTGTCCTTGTCACTTAGTGATGGGTTATGGACGGGCACAGGATGGAATCCGAATAGGTGGTATGTGGTAACACTGGGGGTTGTTATGTTCTGGTGTGTGGAGAGTTCTGCCGCCCAAAAGAAGATTTTTGTGGCTGAAATGGGTACTGCAGGAATTTTTTTTCCAACAAAGAAAATTTTCATTTTTAAATTTTTTTCCTGCTCTAAAAACTGGGTGCGTCTTATGGTCCGGTGTGTTTGTGTGTTTTCCAATCCCTGTATTATTTTTCTTTTTTCAGCCTGTCCCTAAAGTTTTCTGTTAGATAAGAAGCTTCTTTCCTGACACCAGGCCATCCTTAAACTCATTGTGCTTGAAAGTGTACTCACACCTGCCTGCTGCCATCCCTGACCAAGCTTTGTACTGGTGGCACCCGATCCCGCAGCTTAATCATATTTAGGCTCTCATCCACAGTACTGTCCATTTCTGACATAAAGCAGGTGAAATTATTTACTATCATCTGATAAACCTCACACATTTCTATGAGCTTGGATACAGGATGTGGGGGTCATCAAAATCATTGTTGTTGGTGATATGTGAGAACTTCATTATTAGGCAAAAACAACATTCAGACATAACCGTAACAGTTTGTTGGCAGTTTGTTGGTTTCACCATTACCACTTCTGAAGACGTTTCTCCACCACCCCCTGGAGAGTTACAAGTCCCAGAAAATGTAAAAGTTTAGGGGTGACAGGAACCCACTTCCTGGTTCTGGAACATCATGTAACTGAAGAAGTCAGGTCTATGTGGAACTTTATGTGTCCTATGTGCGCTGCTTAGTGGTCAGCATCACTGAGAAACAGCTCCATGTAGGCCAGGCCTGTGCACAATACACCATCATGCCAGGCCCCCCAGTAAATGGAACCTAGGGGGTTCAGGCTGGGTCATAGTAGTGTCAAACGCTCCCCGCATATCACTGACCTCCATAGAGTCGCTATCACTCTCGCTGTCTCAGTGTGATGACGGGTCTTAAAGTAGCCATACACAGGTTGATTTGTCAGCGATCGATTGCTGATCAGATCTTTCCAAGCGATCAGGAATCGGTGATTAATCGGGAATCGATGCAATACCACCTTGTGAATCCGATTTGTGGTCGATTTGGACATGAGCCGATCTCCAAAATGGCCGATTCCACAAAATTCATAGATCGGAAAGGCTGCTGCATAGGGCTATGGGTCCATCAATGTACTCCGATTGCCAAACAATCGACCAAAAAACCCAACATGTCAGTTCATTGTCTGATCCGATTTTTAGTCGATTCTGATTTTTTGGGGTAGATCGGGCAGGTGATCAAAACCCGATTGATTGGCGATCGATCTCGTGAACGCGCACAGTGATCGATCGGTCACAAATCGAGTGGAAAATCAACCTGTGTATGGCTACCTTTAAAGAGGACCTACCACCTCACTTAACACTATCAGCATGAGTGCTGCCTGCCTGACCTTTGCCTGGATACCAACTATGACTACAAGCTATAGCAGGGTTCAGGTAGGCAGCAGGTGCTCTGGCCATTGTACCCAATGTCAATGGATCTGAGAGGGCCATTGTCTGGATCTCCTGAATGGTCAAATATTGAAAGCTAAACACCATGTGGTCTGTGCTACCATGGGGGTGATATGTTCTGTTTATGTGAAAGGTTTTATGTTCCACTCCCGTATCAGGAAAGACATTCACTACATAAGCAATGGTAGGATCACAAGTCCCATCGGCAGACATGTAGGATTGGAGCACAACTTTGATCCTAACTTTGTATCCTTTGCGGCTCTCATGCATACTCCCCTATGATGAGATGCGGGGGATCATGACAAAGTCCTTCTTCAAGCAGAGACACGCTGGCTATTTAACATCAAACAACTTCAACCCCAGGTGTAAATGAAGCATTCAGTTGAGTTCCTGTAAAGGAGTTCCAATTTGGGGATAGGGACTGAGTGTCTAGTACAGTGTATTAAGTATTTGACTCAGGATGATGTTACTGTGGAAGCGGCACTGTAATGATGGCACTGCCCTCTTGGTGGAATGCATGCACAAACCTGTACCGGGGTGAATCCAGGGTCACTGTCTGGCATCTTCCAGCACATTATCTGTAGGCCCTGCAGCTTGTTGCATCCAGCAGCAGAGTATTCCATCACCTGTGAGAGGCAGTGTCCCACTGCAGGCCCTTGCACAAATCCCAATATGGTCTATGCACTTACTACCAGATGGTTTAAGAACAGGTACTTTATTCATGATCCTTGCAGGTACAGCATACAGTTCTTTGCCGGCCATGTGGAAGGAGAAGTTGCCTATACGCAGTCTCTGGCCTAACCCTGGACTCCACCCGGTGTCATCTCTTCAAGGGCTAGGGCAACCCTTGCCCTATACAGGGACATGGGATATGTCTCTGGCTACATCTTGGCTAAAGAGGGTCTCTGGTCCTACAGGTAGTGCCTGTCTCCCACCAGGATGTGTATTCACCACAGAGACCTCTAGCAGAAGACCCCACCCACTTCAATCTGTAAAAATAACATAAGTACAATTAAAGTTTGACTTACCTCTGAGCTGGTATGATGGTGGCTATAGCTGGGCATATACGCACCAATTCCTGCACGATCCGATACCCGATCGGATGCCGTGTGCGCTCCCGCATCCCTTAAGGATCGGGTTGTGCAGGAATTGGAGGCTGCAACTGACGTGGATTGGGCTAAAATCAGCCATCCTGTCGGATCGCACAGAGATCCGTCAGGATGGTAAATTTTAGTCCGATCCCAATTAGTTCAGCTGCCCCCAGCCGAAATTAATGAGCTGCAGATGCAGAGTGCCGTCCGATTCGCTGCACTAGCAGGCAGGCGTGATGACGTCATCATGCTGCCTGCTACTGCATAGGATCGGATAAGGAATAGACGGTACATCGTACCGTCTAATCTCAGCTTTAGGGCTCCACAATCCTAAAATATTATATTTACCTGCTCTTCCGTGGAATTCTATCAGCGATTCCATTTTAATTCTCCAGGCTCTCTGAGGGCTTGTTTCCGTCGCAGCGTTCCCGCGCGGTTGCAGCCGCGCGGCTGAACGCATGCCTCAAGTTGTCGCGCGTTTTTGCGATGCAATTTTTTTTTGTATTGCAGATGCAGATGCGGTTGGGGCGCATCCGCACCTGAACTCACACAACTGCACCAGTGGAAACTACATTGAAGTGCAATATCGAGGATGTCCACTGGGGGCGTTCAATGATCTTCTATGGGAATGTTCCTCAATATACTTACAATGAAAAGCCGAGATCAAAATATTACCCAGAAAACACTTGGCAGGGCCAGGAAGTGAGGCTGGGCTGCGGGAATCTTCTTAAATTACTCATTAATGATAATTCTTTTTTTCATGCATTTCTCCCTATTATGGGCACTTCTAGTGCCATTCATGTGTAGATCATTTTCTGGTAGTAGGTCGGCTTTTATACTGGGCCTTATTTTACCTTTCCCTTGGCAGGGTACTCCCACATGGCTTGGTCACAGTCACATCATCATTTTATTTAAGGTATACATACAATTTCTATATAAATCTCAGATACCCTGGTTCCATTCACACCAATTTTGGACGTAGCACCAAACAGGATATTTAAGTGATTGTGATGGATATTGGTTCCCGTTTTCCTGTACATAATGTACATGTGTGGGATCAGTAATGATGGATTTGTAAAGTTCTTTTGAATGTAATGATTATTTGTATAATATAATTTTCTGATTGTAGTATATGAGGAGCCATGGATTTGGATGCAGTGATGACCCCCTAAATGTCAACTGTCGGTTGTCATTTACAACCCCCTGAGAAGCCAACACGGTATTTATGTTCTTTTTGACAGCCCCCCCACCCTGGCTCCCTCCGCCTTTATACATGGGAAGGAAGATGGGATATTGTATTTATGATCTGTAAAGCTTTGGTTGTTCACAAAAAAACCCTCCGTATTTTTCTGACCACAGGACGCACTTTTTCACCCACAAAATCGGAGGGAAAGTGTCTGCGTCTTATGGTCCGAATGCACAACCCCTGTGGTCGTGCCTTGGCTTCCCACCAGCTCTCCCAAGCTGTCAGATGAGAGATGCAGCCACAGCCAGATCCCTCATCTGTACTGTTTCTACCAGCAGAGCCCTGCTGATAAAAGCAGTACAGCAGAAAGACATACATGGAAGGGGCCAGCCACCAGCTTCCATGTATGTCTTCCTGTAACTATAATCACTGTGCAGCTCACCTGGCAAGAAGGGAGAGAAGAGTTCAGAATCGCCCACTCCCATCCCCTTCTGTCTGAAGTGTGCTCTCTAGTGACACCATTGTTTGGCTGAAATTGGGTACTGCAGGGGATTTTCCAACTGATTAGAACATTTCACATTTGTTTTCTGTTTTTCCTACTCTAAAAACAGTTATAGTCCAAAAACATAAGGTTGATAACAACATTATATTCAGCCCCTGTTTCTTTTAAACATTTTGTCACATTACAGCCATAAACATCAATTAATTTTATTGGAATTCCACGAGAAAGACCAATACAAAGTGGTGTTCACGTGAGAAGTGGAAGGAAAATCATACATGATTCCAAACATTTTTTACAAATAAATAACTGCAAAGTGGGGTGTGCGTAATTATTCAGCCCCCTGAGTCAATACTTTGTAGAAGCACCTTTTGCTGCAATTTCAGCTGCCAGTCTTTTAGGGTATGTCTCTGCACATCTAGCGACTAAAATCCTCGCCCATTCTTCTTTGCAAAACAGCTCCAGCTCAGTCAGATTAGATGGACAGCGTTTGTGAACAGCAGTTTTCAGATCTTGCCACAAATTCTCGACTGGATTTAGATCTGGACTGTGACTGGGCCATTCTAACACATGGATATGTTTTGTATTAAACCATTCTATTGTTGCCCTGGCTTTATGTTTAGGGTCGTTGTCCTGCTGGAAGGTGAACCTCCGCCCCAGTCTCAAGTCTTTAGCAGACTCCATAAGGTTTTCTTCTACAGGGAGTGCAGAATTATTAGGCAAATGAGTATTTTGACCACATCAAGTACCTCATTTAAATGCATGTTGTTCTTACTCCAAGCTGTATTAGTTTCTTCGAAAGCCTTACTACCCTTAGCATATTAGGCTGTCTGTTGTTTCTCTCTGTAATGAGAGGGGTGTGTCTTAATGACATCAACCCCTTCTTAGGTGTGCTTTTTTGATTATTAGGCACTTCCTTTCCTTTGGCAAAATTGGTTGTTCAAAAAAGGACTTTGACAGCTCTTAGAAAAGTCCCAAAATAGTGAGATTCTTGCAGAGGATGTCAGCACTCTTAAAATTGTCAAGCTTCTGAAGCGTGATCACTCGACACATCAGCCGTTTCATTCAAAATAGTCAACAGGGTCGCAAGAAGCGTGTGGAACACACAGGCGCAAAACTAATTTTCCTGCCCATGACTTTAGAAAAGTCAAAGCTGCAGCTGCCAAGATGCCATTTCCACCATTTTGGCCATTATTTCACTGCTGCAACATCACTGGATGTTCCCAAAAGCACAAGGTTGCAATATCGCAGGACAGAAAGGCCTGTAACGACGACCACCACTGAACCAAGACACACAAGCTGAAACGTCAAGACTGGGCCAGAAATATCTCAAGACTGATTTTTCTAAGGTTTTATGGACTATATCAATGATAGTGTCTTATGGCCAGATGGATTGGGCCACGTGGCTGGATGTTGTAAAGGCTGAGAGCTCTCAGTCCACTCAGACGCCAGCAGTGGAGGTGGAGTACTGGGTTTGTGCTGTGTATCATCAAGATGAGCTTGTGGGGCCTTTTTTCGTGTTGATGATGGAGTCAGCTCAACTCCCCATCCTACTGCCAGTTTTCTGTAGACACCTTCTTCAAGCAGTGGTACAGGAAACGTCTGTCTCGCTTTTCTTCACGAAACACTGATTCTTCATGCAGCGACCATGCTCCATCACACGCGTCTTCCACGTACTCCACATCGTGGTCTGCGAAGGGTATAAAAGACAAAAAACTATGACTCGCCTCCTTGTTCACCTTCCTGATCTGACCCCCATTGAGAACCTGTGGTCCATCATCAAATGTGGTGATTTACAAGGATGGAAAACAGTACACCTCTCTAAACAGTGTCTGGGAGGCTGTGTTGCTGCTTGCACGCAATGTTGATGGTGAACACATCACAACACTGACAGAATCCATGGATTGCGGCTTTTAGGTTGTCATCTGCAAAGAAGGTGCTATATTGGTCCTGATATTGTTTTTTGTTTTTGTTTTTGCATGTCCAGCATTTATATTTTGTGGAAGTTGAGATGTTATAACTTGGTTTCACTGGTAAAAAATAAATAATTGACATGGGTATCGTTTGTTTTTTTGTTTAAGTTGCCTAATAATTATGCCAGTAATAGTTCCCTTCAACACACAGATATCCCCTACAATATTCTAAAACTAAAAACAAAACTCAAAACTACTTCCAAAAATATTCAGCTTTGATATTAATGGTTTTGTGGTTCATTGAGAACATGGGTTTGTTGTTCAATAATAAATTATTCCCTCAAAAATATCACTTGCCTAATAATTCTGCACTCCCTGTAATATTGGCCCCTGTTTTGGCTTCCTCCATCTTCCATACAACTCTGATCCAGCTTCCCTGTCCCTGCTGAAGAGAAGCACCCCCAGATCAGTGCTGCACCACCATCTTTCACAGTGGGGATGGTCTTGGTTCAGAAGGATGTGCAGTGTTTAGTTTTCCGCCACCATAAGACGTTTTGGCCAAAACGTTTTCATTTTGGTCGCATCTGACCAGAGCACCTTCTTCCACGTTGCTGTGTCCCCCACATGGCTTGTGGCAAACTGCAACTGGGGACGGCTTATTGCTTTCTTGTAACCATGGGCTTTTCTTCTTGCCACTCTTCCATAAAGGCACGATTGTGCAGTGCACGCTAATAGTTTGTCCTATGGACAGTTCCCCACCTGAGCTGTAGATCTCTCCTCGTGTCAGAGTCACCATGGGCCTCTTGACTGCATTTCTTCGATCAGCGCTCTCCTTTTGGGCCTGTGAGTTTAGGTGGACGGCCTTGTCTTGGTAGGTTTACAGTTGTGCCATACTCCTATTTCTGAATGATCGCTTCGCTTGGACAGTGATCCGTGGGATGTTCAAGGCTTTGTAAATCTAAGCCTGCTTTAAATTTCTCAATAACTTTATCCCTGACCTGTCTGGTGTGTTCTTTGGACTTCATGGTGTTGTTGCTCCCAATATTCTTAGACAACCTCTGAGGCCATCACAGAGCAGCTGGATTTGTACTGACATTAGATTACACAGAGGTGCACTCTAGTCATTAGCACTCATCAGGCAATGTCTATGGGCAACTGACTGCACTCAGACCAAAGGGGGCTGAATAATAACGCACATTCCACTTTGCAGTTATTTATTTGTAAAAAAATTTTGGAACCATGCATGATTTTCGTTCCACTTCTCACGTGTACACCACTTTGTATTGGTCTTTTTCACGTGGAATTCCAATAACATTGATTCCTGTTTGTGGCTGTAATGTGACAAAAAGTTCAAGGGGCTGAATACTTTTGCCACTGTAAGTGGATGGCTAGTCCTCAGAGACTTTAAATAGACCTAACCAGTAAGACCAAGGTACATTTGATACTAAAAATACACTTTCATTTCCACATGATTAAATAGGTTCAATAAATACCCCAACCCCAACATCCAAAAGTAGATATTGGACCAAGTCACAGAACAAATTAGGTACAACAGCAAGGCTAGCCCGGGTACCGCTATGATTTCCAAGGAGGCTTGCAGAACTAAATAGGCGGCTATGTGTAAGACCCTTCACTTTGTATCATCTGACGCGTTTCACCCATTCTTGGGCCTCATCAGAGGGAAAGAGGGAGTTGGACCCGGGTATAACAGTCTGTAATCAAGCAAACAAATCCCAATATGCACATACCAATACATGTAAATGTATGCACATGGTGATTAATATTCCTTGCATACAGACGTAGGGGTTTTGTCACTCCATATACATACACAGTATTACATGTATCGGTATGTACTTATTTTGCTTGATTAGTCTATTATACCTGGGTAGCCCTCACTGGGGTGTAACCCATTGGGGTAAATATATTGTGATACATGGGGCATTGCTGCCGAGCACACGCCCAGGTTCTAATAGTTATTGAACATATTTTCCTATTTTACATTGTATTTTATATTGTAAATTTGTATTTATCCAATGTTTTGTGTTTGATGGCTTTGTGTGATATTATAACGTTACACAAACTGTTCAGCTTGCTGGCCTACTAATTGAACACACACAGTTTACAGCGGGCTCATCCCGCTAGATTCGAATTTCTCCAAAATCCTTCAAGAGAACTAAATCTTCCATGAATCATGTGAGAGGGTGTATGTGTGGGCGGGATCAAGTGAGTGTAAATGAGAGGGAAAGGTGATGGTACAACATCCCTTAAGGATCGGGTCGTGCAGGAATTGGAGGCTGCAACTGACGTGGATTGGGCTATAATCAGCCATCCTGTCGGATCGCAGAGATCCGTCAGGATGGTAAATTTAAGTCCGATCCCATTAGTTCAGCCGAACTAATGAGCTGCAGATGCAGAGTGCCGTCCGATTCTCGGCACTAGCAGGCAGGCGTAATGATATCATCACGCTGCCTGCTACTGCATAGGATTGGATAATCTCAGAAGTATGAGGAAATCTAGTAGTGTTAGAAAGAGGAATACAGGAAACGATCTAAAGACACACTTCTATTAATCATCATTATTATCATTTATTCATATGGCGCCAACATATTACACAGGGCTGTACAATACATTAGAGTGGAGATACAACACAAGATAACATATACAGGTATGGATATGACACAGGAGGATTAGAGGGCCCTGCCAGATCAGTCTTACAATCTAATAACCCCACAATGACTATCTGGATACTAGGAATATACATCTTCAGTAGTTTCATACATTTAAACTATATTCATATATTTATTTTATCTGTAATATGAGAAATTACATCTGAAAATATATTTTACACTTTCCCCCAGCAGTTGATGCGGTCCGATTAAAAGAAAATGTCTGTGCAGGATGAAGACTGCTGCAGTGACAGTCACTCCTGTTGTGTAGTCTGATCTTCTCAGTCACAGGTTATTTTTAAAGTATTCCTCATCACAATGTCTTCCCTTGAAGCATCTGCTGGTGATCAGACTATTCTACAGGAGGAACTCACCCAGCAATGTCTGCCCCCCCCCCCCCCCACACATTCTTTCCTAGCAGACTAGAACAGACAGAACTTGAATGTCTTCAGTGACTTCAGTTTTTTATAAAAGAAGGTGAATAATTCTCAAGTGTTGCGAGTTCTCCTATGCCTGGTAAGAGAAGATATAAGCGAGAAAACATTTACCTCACTCAGGACAGGAATATGACTTCCCTCCTGCATGAGATCTTTGATGTTTGACTAAAA